>VNJQ01000453.1:263086-293842 GCA_008042515.1 Drosophila truncata
GGGGGGGGGGGGGGGGGGGGGTTTGAAAGGAATGGGTGGGGTTCGAGTCCAGTCCCATAGGGGTGCGAGCATCAGGCGGCGGCTGCTGCAGCCTGTACTAATGAATTACGCAATCTAAAACTATGTACATTTAATTCAAATTCACAAAACTGTACGCCAAACTAACCGAGACGAACCCACACACACACACATAAGGCACACACGCAGGACTTTCCCACACACACACACCGAGAAAGAGAGAGAGAGAGAACACAGGGACAAACTTTGGGCAAACTTTTTTGCTGTCGACGTCGCAGCCGACTCTTTGCTGTATATTTTGGAATAATTCAAAGCGAATACATTTCGGACCCTCGCCCAGCACACATACACACCCGGCGCACATCCATCTTCGCTTCCAACCCCATCAGCAGCCGCCCCTGGCCTGGGCCTAAGCATTCTCTCGCCCATTGCCCATTGCCATTCCATTACCGACACCATTGGCGTCAACGTCAGCATCCATCGCACATGTCCTTGCAATTGTTCCGACCAGGACTAGGCGCCCATCTCCCGACCCCCTTCTCTGCGGGCAAAGGCAAAGCACGAGAGCGAAAGCGTGCGCCGCAAAAAGCAACAAAAAGCACCGAAAATAACAGCAACAACTAGATGGGGATGGGGGTTGAGGGGTGGGGGGGGGGGGGGGGGGGGGGGGTAGGCTATATCCTTACAACAACAACAACTTAGATTCCCATATAATATTCGTACACACTTTGCAAACATGTTTGTCGATGATGTATTATACAAAATGCCCATAAAAAGGCCCGCATGAAAGAGATGGGTAGAGCTCGGGGAAAAACTGGTGAAAGAGATGGCACTAAAAAGGAGAGAAAGAGAGCGAGTGTGTGTGCTTGTGTGTTTGTGTGTGCCAGAATGAGAGCAAGCAATGGCGTAATCATCGTTTGTCTCGCTTTTAGGCAAGCAAGTATAAGTATGTGTGTGTGAGCCACTAAATCGAAATGCCAAAATGCCCATTTCTATTCCATTCCATGGCTGTAGAGCCCCGCATAAGCGATACAGACATTTCGTTTTTTGGGGTAATACATCAAACTAGCCGCATCAATAGCAAACACACACACACACACATATATATATAAGGGTCCTGTGTGTGTGTATGTTTAGTTGCATGAGCCAACAAGGACAACGAAAAACAATGGGCCAAAACTTAATGTGTGTGTTTGTGAGAGCGAATGGAGAGTGTATGGAAAAAGAGTAAAATACTTCATGCAGAACCGAGCCAAAAAACCGAATCGAATAGAACAGACAACGAAGAAGAAGAAGCAGCAGCAGCTGGAGGAAGGAAGAGCAGCAGCAAGGACCAAGAAGCAAGGATATATCTTGAGGGAAAACGAAGGAAACGAGGCAACGAAGGCAAAAAGTTCTTGCCACCAAAAGTAAAGGAGATAATCTTGGCCCAAAGACGATGTGTGGGGCGAAAGGGAACATCGCTCACCGAACTGCCTGTGTCCTGGCACAACCCTTCCCCCATCCTCCCCTGCCCCACCCTGCCCTACTCTACCCCCTTCACCTTGTGTGAACTCCGTTCTAATGACCGCCAAGATAGAATGACATTTGGGGCTGTCAGCTTTCATTGTTGGGTCCGTTCTTGTATTGTGTGGTTGGATGTGTGTGTGTGTGTGCCTTGAGAGTGTGTAGTATGTGTGTGTGATTGTAGTTGTGCGGGTAAGTGAGTGTGTGCGGATGTCGAGAAGAAAACTTTAAGTACACAGGACCCCAAGGAGTCGGGTTCGGTTTTAAACCAGGCACTAAGGACAGTGGGCTGGGATTTTAATAGAGATTGAGATTGAGAGTGAGTAATAAATAACTCTCTTAAATTTAGAAGAAATTTAGAACAGATCCTAAATAAAATAAATTCTAGAATTTGTAAAGCTGAAAGTTAAGAGAAACTGTATAAAATATTATATTTTATAAAGATACAATGCTTTAAGGATTGAAAAGTCATATGAATCACTGAACTCTTTCCTCCAATAAAATTCAATATCAAATAAGTTTACTATTTAATAAATAAAATCAATTAACTTGTAAAGAAAAGATTTTCATTTTCATGGCAACTAATTAAAGGCAATTTACAAACTTTATTAATCAAAAGAGTTATATTTTAATTATGGCTATTATTCCTATACAATTTTGCTACAAAATAATAATAATAATAAACTTTTATAATTAGTTGCTGAAATCAGGCTTTGTCAAAGCAGATTTCCATTAAAAGTGCCTTCAATGCAGGTTGATCTATTGTGTAAACTGGATAGTTAGTTTTATTTAGCAATTAAAATCAGGCTCATCTCTATAATTAATAGTATCTGTAAATATTTTTGCAACCACTGTGCGCTTAAGTTTCTTGGCCCACGGGGAAAGATGGCAAAAGGCAACATTTCGGCAATAAGACGCCTTCTTCTTCTTCGGTCCAGACACACAACACCATCATACACACAATCACAATCGCCGAACCCAAGCTGTTCTAGAGAAGAGGCTGAGGTAAGGACGAAGGACGAAGGCAGGGGCAACTGCGGTCCAAGTACGTGAAAATTGATAGATGAGTTATGGGGCCGCGAGGGTAAGAGGACGAAGGGTTCGCATGCATATGTCCTTACACGCACACCCACAGTCAGAGGGAGATGGCAGGATAAAGGACTGCTGAGACCCCCCCCCCCAGCTTCCTCCTCCTCCTGCTACGCCCCCTGAAAGTGTTCGTGTGTAGTTGAAGTCTGTCTGTCGGTCTGTCTGTATGTAGTTGGGTTTTGCAAGTGGCAATGAGTCCGAAGACGTTCATGTGTCCGTCCCAGCTGTCCTTTGTCTGTCTGTGTGTGTTAGTGTGTGTGTGTATGAGTGAGTGTGTGCTCTCTATGTGTGTGTGTGTGGTATATCCATGTGAGTGTTTGTACGAGAAGGCAAAGCATTTTTCAACGTTTGCCTCGGCAGCCGGGGGCATTAAAAGTTTTCGTATTTATTTTGTAGTCGGTTAACAATATTCCTTTGCTGTCTTGAACCGAACCCACCCCCTTTCCACCTCCTCCTCCACCTCCCCCTAAGCTCGACCATTCACACAAACACACAGATACTGGCATAAGGGACACACGTATACGTGTATCAGTTTTGTAATTGTATGCGTGCGTTTTGTTTGCGGACGTGGTCTCGTGAATGTCTTGGACTTGCCCTCACACACACACACACACACACACACACAGACCCTTAGTAGGGGGAAAAGGGGGTATGTGTGGGAGCTGGGGGCATAGATAATATATAGTACATGGATGCTCGAGTGAGCCTGTGTGTGCGAGAGCTGAAAACTTTTATGTGTAATACATCAATTGCAAAAAGATAGCCAAATGCTGTTTTATATACAACTCATACATGAGCTGGTGTGTGTGTGTGTCTGGTTGTGTGTGTGTGTGAGTGGGTGGCTTTTTGGGGGCGACTTCTTGGGCGTCTGAACGGTGGGAGTTACTTACGCTCCTCATGCGGCGCAAGTAAAAGATACATTTATTATGTGCGAAGAGCGATGAACACAAGCGATTTATCCTTTTTAACTTGCTCGCTCGCTTTATCTTCGTATGTGTGTGTGTGGGTGTGCGAGTGTGCGTCCCAACTGGACCGCCATCTCCACTTCGGGCCCCGACTGACTAATTTATGGCCACCACCAGCTTGGCTCCGCCGCTTATAACGGGGCTAATTCCGATTCTGGGCCTGCAAGTGCCCGCCTAAGTAGGCAACACTTTTTGAGCGAACTCGGAGAAGGGCGTTCTCGACTTCTTTTAATGTAAAAATAGGTGGGAATATAAATGAGGAGTTATTGGTATTAATACCTCAATTTATTATTTATTTATTTATAATTAAATATAAAGTCAGAGCTATTTTTTGACTATTTGGGTTTGTGATTTATGTAACGTGTTTTTTTGTATTTTTACCTTGAGCTATATCTTTTATTTTATTCATAATCAAGCAGAAGTAACTTTGATGGTGTTATAGTAGATTAGCATACATTAACACTTCATTAAAATCTACCAAAAATCTTAAGGAAATATTAATTTTGTCTCAATTTCACCTGATTTAGTTTTTAATAAAATAACCTTCTAAGACATCATCCTTTAAAGAACCCTTACCACCTTAAATAGTTTGTATAATGTTATAACATTATTATTTATAATTAATATTATTTATAATTAACTGTTGTGACCTCATTTCCCTTAATATTTCTCCAATTTATTGAAATAGTGCTCCATTACCATCATCCCTAAAAAGTAGTATCCCGAAATTTGATCGCAATAACTTGGCCTCAGTTGCTTCGAAGGACGCCAAAATCTGCTCTCAATCATATTAAAAACACGTTGCCGCACTAAAACTTTTCTCATTTCAAAAGTTAAAAAAAAAATAAGCAAGAAAAGAAAGAAAAGGCAGACAAACAAACGGCATTATCGGCCGGGGCCATCAACATTCGTCACAGGCCAAGGAGCAGCTGTCGAGCTTTTTCCCGCATCCTGGAATCCTTGATATCCTCCAATCCCCAAATACCCATGCTCCCATCCCCATCCCCATCCCCATCCCGGTGTGCACACAAAACTTCTCGACTCGATCTTGGCATGTGTCCGCCTTGAATATGCATCCAAAGCGTCACTTACCATTTTTTTTTTTTTGTTGCTGCTGCTCCTCTGTCGATGGGCGATGTCATTGCTGATGTCGGTATTTTCGGAGGGGGAAAATCGTGGGGCAGCCGCCGCCGCCTGCCAGTTCATATATCACTCGGTGTCCACCTCCACCTCCACCTTCTCCATGCGGAACTCCACTGTCGTCACACATGCTCAACGGCAATTTCGCTTTCAATTTCAAATGCTATCTATGAGGGAATGCGAACCGAAGTCGCCCACACGTACATGTACATGTGTATGCAGGGACAACAATAAGATAAAAAAGAACAAAAAAAAGAAAAGAAGGTGCAAAAAAAGGGTACCGAAGACCCTTGATACTCTACGAGTTCTGAGAGTAGCTGAGATTATTCCTTTGGCTAGTTTTGATCGGGTTTTAGGGGGAATTTTAAAGGGATTTTTTATAAAATATATATTTAAAATGTTTAACAAAGATTTTAAATAATATTTTGCTTTTATACAAAGCTTATTTCATATCCTATATATTTTTTATAACCTCCTGAATAGAGAAATACAAGAGGTAGATAGTAAAATTAATGAAAACTTAAGATCAAATAATATCTTAAAGTTGTTTATATATTTTAAAATATAATAAACAAGGATCAAATAAAACTCGGTAAAATTTTTATATATTTTCTTAGAAATTATCCTTGATTTTGATCCTGACCAGAAGCACCTTTTGGCAGAGTATTCAGTGAGAGAGAGCGAAAAATGCGAAAGAAAAGAAGGCGAACAAGCAAACTTGTTTGCAAAGTTTAAACAACATTTCGTTTGGCTTTTGGCTGGCCGTACGTGCCGCTGGCCCCGCCTCCTTTCTGACCTCCTACGCCCCCCTAAGCGGACAAAACTTTGCCATTTTTTTTTTTTGTTTGTTGTTTTCTTGTTTTATTTTTTTTTTCTTTCGTTGACTGTGTGTTTCTTTTGTGGCTGCGTTTTATTTATAAGATAAACAAATGCAGAGATGGATTGTCCCGGCGTGTGTCGTCTGACATCTGGGCAGTCGCTGGCAATCTAAAGTGGGTTCTCCGCAGATAAATCTAGCTTCCCGTTCCACCTCCTGGTTTTCCTCCTTTATCGGCTAAGGATAACCCCCGAAAGCTAATTAACTGCGGCGGAAAGAGAACAAAGTGCGTATCTAATGAATTCGGTCAGCGATTTTACGACACTTGGTCGCATATGAAATTGCCGTCGGAGTAATCCACTTTATCCATAATTCAATCACAACTATTTCGGCGAAGATCGTAAAACTGCAGGCCGACAGGCAGCAGGACTTTGCCAATTTGTATCTTATATCCGTCAGATACTTGACCCGTTTTATGGCTCAAATTCGCAAATAAAACGGGACCATAAAAATTAATAAAAACCCAGTGTATACGCACAGTTTTATAGTTTTATTATCCCCGCCAAAGATTTTCGCCGAACCGATTCCTGGTTGGTCACTCTCAAAAATTCAAAAAGCGATGGAAATATTGCTGAGTGAGCGCTCGTAAAAATCTGACTGAGTGCTCGGGCGGCACCCAAAGCAACCCCTTAAAAAAAAAAACCAGAAGAGGGATAAGAAGGAAAGAAAGCCATTTCCCCCCCAAAAGAAAACTTATTAAGTAATAAATTCCAATAAGAACAAAAGGAGGGACACAAAAAAATTACAGGAAGGCTTCGCAGGCGAAATATGCATAACAGCAATAACAATAATAATAATAAGCGAGGTGATAACGATCGCAAGACATCGAGAAATGACCGTTAAACACACCTACGACGCACCCTTAACCGGGGGGGCCTGCGGTCAACCCTTTTGGCCCCATGGACAGGGACAAAGCGCCGCTCGAAAATGTTTACACATTGGCCACGAACCACCAACCAAAGGCCCGCCATAATATCAATGGGCCCGGCCCATTGACGCGAGTGATTTATATGGAAAAATTCATTATTTGCCGGCACCTCCACCAGTTCTCCTCCTCCTCCTCCTCCTCCACTTTCTGCAGTTCATTTTCGAAATGCAAAACGGAACAGGGGACGCCGCAGGAGTAGTAGTGGTGGAAGGAATCGCCATAATGGCCCCTTGGCGCGAAAGGAAATGTTACCCGAGTCGCGTCGCCGCTTTATCTTTAATAAAGCTAATTTCTATGGCCGCTAACAGGGCTGCGACATGCGAGTCCTTGCACAGGGATTGGAATCTCAGAGCGAGGACTTGGACTGGGAGTAGGGTGATGGCCGTTGCGCTGCGATTGAATGCTCTGCTGGTAATTGATGTGGGTGCGGAGGCCACGGTGATGTCCGATGTCTTGCATAACCCGATGGCCATAATTGATGGGCCCGTGGCAGGTGCTTACCAAGCCCAGGACTCGCCCAGGAATATCCTTAATCGTAGGGAACGGAAATTAACAATTTCAAAAGCTAAAAGCAGATCATTGAGAAGGCTTAAGACTTGTGATATTAATCTGGTGAATGGATATGCAGTCCTTCATTAAGTGAATTATAAATATAAAAAACTAATCAAACTTATGTTATTTATTTTATTTAGTTCCTTAAAACTTATAAAAGTCTAAAGCTTATAAATCCTTGTAAGATTTATCCAAAGTCCCCTCAGCTTTTTCTGTCTTTTACCAATTTTTTTTTTGATTACAAAAATAGACACTGCACTTTTGCATTTTATATTTCATTAATTATGCACAGCCACAGAGGTGGCCTGAAAAATTACGCACAGACCAACGCACACAGAAAGAGGACCCTCTTTCGTTGGGAGTTAATTCCTAACCAAAACGCATCCTTGACAAAAAATGCACCTGGCCGAACGGAGAAGTGTAGGAAGAAGGATGTGTAAATCTTATGCCTGATTTGATACGGGGCCACACACAATGTCCTCTTCAGGCTCTTGTGCCTGTCACAGACACACACACACTCTTTCGGTTCGCTCGGTCTCCTCAAATGTGACAAATTCGTAATCTGCTTGGCTGGTCAAAGGCGATCGGGCGAGCCGGGTGTCCTGGCTCTGGCCATATCCTCCTCCTCCTCCTTCTCCTCCTAACTGCACTTGGCCAATCGGGATGCTCACTGAAGAAAACTGCGATGCGGCCATGCATGTTTCATGTGCATCTAAGCACATGCCAAGCTCATTCGCCAGACAGAGCCGGCTATAGGTCGCACTGCATATTGCATATTGTATTTCTGCATTTTATTCGATTGGATTTTATTGTATTTTTCACTTGATATATTCATGCAGTCGGATTGTTTGCCTTCTCCCTTGAGTTGTCACGCACAAAGGCAGAACTAAATTGTTTAATTTGATTTCAGTTCTCTATTTTCTTTTTTTTTTTTTTTTGGGTCGCCTTGCGTCATGACCTCCTGCACCCACTAGGTCCATCCCAGAAATGACTCAATATTGGGCATGGGCCTTGGCAATTTCGTAGACATTAAATTGCGTTTTATTTTTCAATATTTATTATTATCGAATATTGAAACGAAACCCCTGTGGAAATGGAAATGGAAATGGAGCTGCAAATGGGAGCGGGCGGAATGCAAAAGATATAATATCTGTTTCGGTTACGGGTACGGGGCCAGGTGTGTTCCTGCACGCCACTAGGATCGGATATGGTCTACATATATATATATACACGTTGTATATGCACAATCGCAGTTCGCATATAGAGTCGTACGCCTGTCGAATCTGACAATGGTACCATAACACGCGATATGGCTCTTCACCCTTTCCTAACTCTAATTCCCAGTCCTCTAACCTCCATTGTCTATAATCCACTCGAATTGGTGCGTCTTGCAGTTTCAGGAGTGTTTAGAACGAAAGCCTCAGTCATTATTTAAAACTGGAATTCGATGTCAAGGGGAAAATAATAGTATATAAAATGCTAGAATATTTATTACACATTTTTGTGGCTATTTTTAACAGACTTGAGATCTTAAGTGTTTATTTCTTTTAAATACTATAAACTTTAGTGAGTTTCACTGCATTTTCTGGGTAATAAATTGTAAATAATAATTAAATATTTTTAGTTTTTTATATTGCCTGCTCTATTTGTAATATAATTTGAAAATATATATTTATTTTGCCTGCCTGCCTGTTAAATTAAGGAGCCATTTTTATAGAACTTCTAGCTTTAGTATTAAAAATATTCTATTTATGATCAAATTATATATCTAAAATTGGCAAACCATGAAAATGTTACCAACAATTGATCTCGTGTGTGTGTACTTTCGATTCAAGGAGTAGTTGAAGCAACAAAACCCTTAAAAAAAAAACTCCCAAATTGGCTATAAATATCTTAACTCAAATTCTGCTCTGGTTGTTGTTGTTGCTGCTGCTTACAAAGGAATTAATAAAATTAAAAACACACACACCGAAAAAAAAAATTAAAACACTTGAACATCAAAATTGAAGCTGCTGAATGAATGAACCAAAATAGAAATGATTATTTAGCTTCTGATTCTCGATTTCCCATTGACTTCTCCGTTCTCTCCTCGCTTGGCTGGCACAGGCACATTCCTGAGCGCCAAGAGCGGCATCAAGCAGGAGGTCATCGAGCCGGAGACGGCAGAGGAGGAGCAGCGCCAGCGTCAGAGCCAACCGCACGAGGCCCATGCCGCGGACCGTCGTCCTGCGGCCAGCAAGCTGGCCAAGCTGATGCAGCAGCAGCACCAGCAGCAGCGTCAGTTGCTTGAGCAGCGCCGCAGCCACCATCAGCCGCACCATCACCACCAGCCGCATCCTCGCCACCAGCACCATCATCCTCATCATCAGCATCGTGTCAACCACAACAACAATAACAATAATAACAACAATAATAACAGCAAGAAGAACCGTTCGGCCAACTCCTCGCCCACGCCCTCGGCTCGATCCTGGAACGACAGCGAGGAGGAGCAGGAGATGGACTGCAGTGGCGGTGGCGGACACAATAACCAGCAGGATGACGACCACTCCTCGTCGGCCTCTTCGGCCATATCGCTGACCATGAAGAGAACGCGCCAGGACAGCGAATCCACGCTCTACCAGACGCTGCTCATGAAGCAGGAACAGCATCAACAGCAGCACCAACAGCAACACCAGCAGCAGCATCAGCAACACCAGCAGCAGCAGCAATATCTGGATGAACTGCAGCAGTCGCACCAACAACAGTTGACAGCGAATTTGTTCATGGCCAGGACCATTGCCCTAAGTCGGTCCCGGGATTTTCCGGAACTCTTTCAAAACACCATTGCAGCAGCGGCTGCGAATGCCACAGCGGCGTCTGTTAGTCCCGGGAATAATGGCAGTGGACCTGGTCAGGTGGCAGGACCCGGACCGGGACCGGGACCCGGTAGTGCTGCTCCCGGAGGAGTCGGCGGCAATGGAAGTGGAGCTGCGGTCGCAGCCGGAAGCAGTAACTACATGCTGCCCTGTCCGCTGTGCGAGACCCCACTGGAGCAGCGTGTCTTCCGGCAGCACCTGGACCGCCACTATCCGCGCGACAGTCCCGTTTGTCCGGTGATCGAGTGCGGGCGCCGTTTCGCGCATCCCAACTCCGTGCGGAATCACATGCGGATCAAGCACACGCTGCAGTGGGCCAAGATGAAGGCCATGCGCTCCTCGGGCGGTCCCTTTGCCGGCGGTCCTGATTTCAAATGAAACTGCGAGGCTGCGAGCCAATGCCACTCCGGGTAGTCCCGCTAAAAGCTTTCTAGGTTGCTGCTTCTCAGTCAGTCAATGGCGACAATAAATCGAATATGACTAATATTCGAGCCGAAAAAAAAAATAAAAACACACACACCCAGTCTCGAGACACTCGCATCTATCGTAGATAGCCAAAAGTAGTCCAAGTCCAAGTCGGAATCGGAGTCGGAATCGAAGTCCACTATAACTAACTGTAACTGTAAGCGCACGAGAGAGGTCCTGCAAATGCTTTCTGCCCGCCAGTCAGTCAAGGAAGGGTTCTGTCTCATTATTTTTGATATTATAAAAAGGTTTCAGTCACTGAGAGGTTTAATTAAAGTTCCTGATTTGTAAGGATTTGGAAAGAGTTACTAGAATTCATTGAGAGTTAATTTTTGTGTTTGTATTTGTAGTAGATTCATTTGTTATTCATTTAAGATGTTCATTTGCTAAAGAGCCTACGGTTTTTTGTTACTGTTCATTTATTCATAAAAGAATTCTTCCTTTTTCTTCCATATTGTAAATAGGTTTCAGTTACTGTTACTGTTTCAGTTTTATAATACTTTGGAAATAATAACTGGGTTTTATAGAAAGTTCATTTTGTGTATTCATCTACAAAGATTCATTCGTTCATTTGCAGAACATTAATTGCTTATTTTGATTATTAGACTTAATCAGTGTATTATTTCAGACATTGCAACTATACCTTTTATTAATTTTGAGTGATTATTAGCATCTGAGAAACAAAATAGATTCCATAGAGGCTTCTGAACTGGCGGAGCTAGATGAACGCTTTGGGCTAGGATACTTGCAACAATTATTACGTTCCTATATGCGATAAACTATATTACAGACACCTAAAATCTCAAACTTTAAATTCCTTTACGTTAGCTGAGAGAGAGAGAGAGAGAAATAGGAAAAAGCTATGTAGGAGACTCGGCTCCAGCAAAGCATGTGCAGTATTAAAATAAAAACAGCAAAGAAACCCAAAGAAATACACACAAAGTATAATAATATTAATTCATAGAGTTACATAAGCAAAATACGTACGATTAAGCCATAGAGGGTGAGATAACTATGTAGATAATGAGCTGAAAACGAGCAAACAAAGAAACATGATATATATAGAAGTATATAAAGTAGCTATTATGAATATTGATACTGAAACAAAATAGAATGTGCCTGCGTAATATATTTTTAGCCAAAAACCAAAACAAAATAAAAACTAAAACAGAATTAAACTAAAAACTAAAGTTGAGAGCATTGCGTTGAAAGGAAATGCAAGCATAACACTAAAATCGATTTGTATTAGAGAAAAGTTCAAAAATCGAGGAGATATTCTGTTGATTTAAATTGTGTTAACCAAACTTGGAATTCGATTCAATTGGCGGCATAACACTCCAAGAGCAGACATACGTAAAAAGGTTCCTATAATGTTAATCAAAAAAAACCAAAAACCGAAACTCCAGCAAAAATTGCTAAAAACGAAGAGGAAAAAAAGAAAACATAAGAATGAGAGTTCGATCGAGATACGATTTTCGACTAAATATAAATTCTATTTCGATGCGGACAGTTTTACAATTGTAGTTTATAAATGCCTAAAAAAAAAAGAGAAACCTAGCAGCCATACGTGCACGCGAGAGTGTACCCCAGTTTGTATGCCATTTTAGTTTGCAAAATTGTTTGAGGGGCAAACCGAATGTATCTAGAACGAGTATCTTGTATCTGCGTTGCCTAGTGGAATGTGGCGGCAAATCTATTTTGGAGAACAATAAAGAGCAAACGAAGACTTTAGCTGGCTTTTCATTGGTCCAACTTCTCAGGCATAGCCATCCAACCCAAACTAATGAATCTCTTGTTGTATCTTACAGTTTCCCGCCGCTCCCTGGAGATGAGGGTACGCGCCACCGATCCCCGGCCCTGCCCCAAATGCGGCAAGATCTACCGTTCGGCCCACACACTGCGCACCCACTTGGAGGACAAGCACACCGTCTGTCCCGGCTATCGGTGCGTCCTCTGCGGCACAGTGGCCAAGTCCCGCAACTCCTTGCACTCGCACATGTCGCGCCAGCATCGCGGTATCTCCACCAAGGACCTGCCCGTGCTGCCCATGCCCAGTGCCTTTGATCCCGAGCTCGCCTCTCGTCTGCTGGCCAAGGCGGGCGTGAAGATCTCCCCGGCCGAGCTGAGGGCCAGGGCCTCGCCCACCGGCGGCAGTGGCAGCAGCGGCGGCGGTGGTGGCGGCGGCAGTGGCCAGGCCAAGTTGGATTTAAGCAATGCCAGCGGTGGTCCGCTTGATGATGCCGAGGATTCGGACGAAGATCCCGAGGATCTCACTACCGGCAACGGCTTGTATGGAATGGGCAGCAGCAGCGACCTTAGCCGTTATCATGAGAGTCTCTTGAGCAACTTTGGCCATGCCAGAATGCGAAACGAGGCGGCTGCAGCGGCGGCCACGGCGGCTGCTCTCGGCCAACCCAAGGATTTGGGTGTACAGCTACCCACCAGCAATGCAGCCGGTCAGTCCCTGCTGGACACCTATTTGCAGTTTATCACGGAGAATACATTCGGTAAGTGCTTGTTCACTTTAGTTTTTCCTTTATAAAATGTTCATTAAGTTGCTTACTCACTTCGTGCTCTCTTGTAAACTTTATTTAATGTATCATCGTTTCCTTTCCTAATTCCAGGCATGGGCATGTCCCAGGAGCAGGCAGCCGCCGCCGCTTTGCGCGCCAAGATGGCCCAACTGAATGCCATGGGACACAGCCTGGACAGCCTGCCGCCAGGCCTGCTGCCCGGACAGTTTGATTTGAGCAAGCTAGCCGCCGGGAATCCAGCCTTTGGCCAGAGCGGACCTGGACTGACCATTGAGCCTATAATGCGACATGACCAGGGTCCCGGTAGCCTTTCGCCGCATGGCCATGGACCTTTGGCCCTCAACTCGGCCGGAAGGATGCAGGGGCACGAGGAGGCGGCAGATCATGAGGGCGAGATGAGGCGCGATGGTTCAGAGCCCATGGATTTGGGTCTGGACAACAACCAGTCGGGCAGCAACCATGAAGTGGCCAACTCCGATGCCGAGGATAATTACTCGGAGGACGAAGGAGTGCACAACACATAGAAGGAGCGACGAGGGAGGAAATTACGATGAAAATACGATAAAAAACTAAGAACACAAACAAGAGCACAAACAGTTGTATACCGATTACCCATGGAACATATGTAACGAGTAGCCTTATCCTCATGTATACCAGTTTATGTGTACGATACGATACAATACGATAGTGTACTAGAATAGGACTAAAATCATATATTTGTGCCGCTGCCAGAGCTGGCCTAGTAGAATTCAATGTTGTGCTTTTTAAACTACCTAAACCGATATATATATATATAAATTATATATACACAAGTACCTGCTGTGTATAGCGGCAAGGGCGACAGCCCCCAGACAGCCCATCCCGCATCCCGCAGAAAGAAACGTATAATGGTAGTCCTTACTATATAGAGTCGTAAGTTAGATTTCACATTGAAAGCAAAGCCTGTAAATATAAAATATATCGATGTTAGACCAGAAGCAGAGTAGCAGCCCCCAAAACGATCCGTCGCATTTAACACTTACGTATGTTATAGTATTGTACCAAACGAGACGACAGCAGATAATTCAGATGTGCCATGGATGCCACAGCCTTCCAGTTCCAAGTCTTGCCACTTGCCACTCCGTCGATCGATTCAAAGTGCTTACCATATCTCAGGAGAACAACACACAAAAATCCGAATCACTCACTCAACCGAACTACCTCAGCCAGCCCAGCGACAGCAGAGTTGAAATTCCTGAAACGAACCCCGATACTTCCACGAGTTGTGACTGGTCCTGTTGTACTCCACATCTCCAGGAATCTTGCCAATTTTCAAGAGCAGATATCTGCTTATAGTTTTAGGATCTGTCCACCTTTGCGGGATGATCAGCATAAAAGAAATTGATTATTTATATACTACTAATCTATATGGTATACAGTGCACACACACTCGGTATACGTATATACACCCTCACTTAAGGATACATATGGAAGAATGCCTGTACTTATTTGTCAGAGAGAAAGAGAGAATTGAATACCTCAGCATACTCAGCATTCGGCGGTGGATCCCCGTTAATGCGGATCCTATATACATACATACTTATACATATAATAATAAATTAGGTTTAGCTAGTTTATGTGGCAGAGAGCACTGCAAGCAAGCAAGACATAGATAGATGTAACTAAGCGTTTCCTGTATGTATTTAGTTCGAGCCTCAGTTATCCTAGGTTTATGGTTAGCTTCAATCGAAGACGAGCACAGAGACAGACTCTACAAGAGTCGCTACCACTTGCCTTATATAACCAGCAACAAACACATGTGTTACTTTAGTAATTTTCTACCTCAATTAATTTAAATGTGTAATTTATTTATAAGTTTGCAATCGTTGTCTCGAACATGGAACTAAAACACCTGACTTGGCTTGTTTCGAGTATTCGAACACACCCTTTTCTTACTCACGAGTCACCGACACTAGCATAATAATTAAGGAATGAAAGAATAAAAATTAAATACCCAAGTACATGCGAGTATATCTTAAACTTTTTGATTTAATCCGTTTTTTGTACTCTTCGGTTTTCCTTGTCGCTCTCTCGTAGGTGGAGTGCAATAGTTCGCATTTTCCTAGGCTTAAAACGCATTAAAAGGCTAATGCAATTCGGTTAGGACGTTAGCTTAAAATCTATTAGTTAAAAGTCGTTACATAAGCAATATATAAGTAGACATCCATGTGCTTAGAAAGTTATAAATATTTATTGACATTACAATAAAGCCGCGTTATGAAGAACAATATTTGTGTGTGTGCTTTCCCAATGGTTTGTGCATTTCAGGCGGCCAGAAAAATTACTTAAAAAGGTAAGATAAATAAATGCTGAGCAATAAACAAAATGAATTGCTTTTTAAACACTAAAACCGACTAGCGGCTGAAGGACATAATAGAAAGATGACTTAGTTCTCGACTTATTAACATACATATATACACCTAAAGAGGAGGCATGCGGCCTATTTCGGTGCAGCAAGAGCTGATTCGTAGGCAGCTATCTTATCGCGCATCTTGACCATTTCATCCTTGCGCATCACCAATATACGCTTCGATGTTTCATACTTTTCCCTGACAGCCGCCAGTTCCTTCTTCAGCGATTCGCATTGTTTCTGCAATATAATTTTTCATATAAGAAACTATAAACAAAGGAAAAAACAGTACCGTAAGACGTACCGTAAGTGAATGAATTTTGCCACTGGTTAGGGATGATACATTGGACGTATCTGTGTTTTCGTTGTGTTCTGCCTGCCTCAACTTCTCCTCCAACTCCTTGATGAGATGGTAGCGGGATCGCAGCAGAACAACAGCATCCTGATACTTTTTCTCCAATTGACAATCAGTTTGTGTGTGGATCGACGCGGACGCAGGCACTGAACACGGCTTAGGCTCTGGCACTTGAACTGGTGCCGACTTGGCAGCATTAGAGAGATCATTGATTTTAGCATTGAGATCCTGAATCTTCATCTTGAGCCGCTTTTGCTCAGATCGAGCCTTCTCCTGCTCCTCCAGCACCCGCTTCTTTAGTTGTGCATTCTCGTCCTTCAGAGGATGGTGCTTTAGCTCCATGTTTAAGGCAGTAACCTGGCTCTCACGAATGAATAGTTCCTGCTGGCAGGCCTGCAACTTGCTATCCAGCTCCTTGCAATTACAGTTATTGTCTGGAATGGATCATTAATTAAAATAACCTGGAATTTAAAGATCACGAAGGTGTACTCACCGACAGGGTCTGTCATGGTGCCACAATCCCTAACATCATTCCAGTAGGACTGCCTCCGATGTTCGTCATAAGCCGAGAGCCGCCGACTCCTCCGCATCTCGGACTCAATGCCGGCCGATTTCTGTACATAAAATACATTCAATTTTAATTTAAGCAAAGTATTTTTTTCGGATTCTCATAGCTTTGGAAACTTACCCTTGGAACACTGGCAGTATGATTGCGGTCAAGACTTTTCCTAGGCGCAGAGCTTGATGAGGTATTTGACTCGAAGGAACTGTTGGTTTTAAGCGATTGCAAGGTAGCGAGTTCAGCCTCCAGCTTGGTGACAATATCGTTCAGTACGCACTGTTTCTCCTCAAGGTTGCGTTTGTCCTCAAGAAGACTAGAAATGGTGGCATTCATGCTCTCCCTTTCCGTTAGGATGCTGGCTTCCTTGGATTTCTGAATACACAAATTTCAATTAACACGAAAATACTATTATTTAATATTTAATATTACCAAAGTTGTTCGTAGCTTTTCGATTTCCTTTGTGAGTTCCACTTTCTGATCCATGTATTGCCGGCATTTAACGTTGGCTTCATCAGCAACTAACTTTTGATTATTAGAAGCTTGACGCAAGGATTCTAATTCTGCTTCTTTGGCTCTTAGTTTCGCTATGAGTTCAGCATTACGGTTATCATTTAGATTCAAGGAGCTGTTCTTCTCTTCCAGCATTTGTTTTTCCTTTGACAAAACGAATATAGTTGACCTCAAGCCCTCCTTTTCTGCCTGGAAGCTATTTGTTTTGGTTTCCTGTGAAATAATATAAATGTAATCATTATGTGGAAGAAGGGGAATTAATTATAGCTTAGCTTACCAGATCGCTACTAAGTTTGTTGCAGTTCTTTGTCAGTTGCTCGACTTCCTGGCTCATCTCCAAGAATTTTCGGTTTACTTCTGCATCTTTATTTTGCAGCTGTTCTTCCAATTGAGTTTTTGTCTTCTCCAACTCAGTGAATTGGGTTCGCAGGGTGGCGCACAGCTTCTGCTCTTCTTCCAGCTGGTTGCGGAGGTTGTGGGCATTTCTTAGTTTTAGCTTAAGCTCAGCATTCTCAGACTCAAGTTCATTCTTTTGCTGTTGCAGGGGTTTAAATTTGAGCAGCAATTCGTTCATACAACTGTTGAGATCTGCGAGTTCTTTCTCGAACTTTCCTGCCTGACTGGCCATCTTCTCCTCCACCTCCTGCAGCTGCGTTGCTAGAGCTAATTGCTCCTCGCTCGCAGTTTCTTTTGCCTCCAAGGCTTGCTTCAGTTGCGAGCAAAGATTTTCCTTTTCTAGATCTCGACTGGAGATTTCCTTTTCAGAAGCAAGCAGTTGAGCCTGTAGGATGTTCACCTTCTCTTGCAGAGTGGAGGACACTACCTTCGCCTCTGAAAGGGATAACTTTAGATTTTCGTGCTCCGAAATCAGATCGTCGAGGCTAGCAGCCTTTAGCCTAGCACTTTGCAGTTCTGTTTCAAGGTCTCCCATTTTGGCTGTCATAGTCTCGAGTTTCTCCTCTAAATCTAGCTTCTGGGTTAACTTTTGCTGGCTCAAATCATCCATTTGCATTTCCAGTTCGTGAAGTTTCTTTAAAGTGCTGGAGTGCTCGGCATTAGCTTCGTCGATCTTGATTTGCAAAACTGATTTCTCCTTCGCTAAAGTATCAATGTCACGTAATTGCTGGTCGTACTTTTCTTGGAGCTCTTGAATCTTTTCGTTCGAGGAGGTCATCAGCTCTTTGTGCTTTAAAACCAGATCGTCATGACTGACCGCGTTCAGTTGGCAACTTTGTAATGCTTCTCCAAGCTCAGTGATTTTGGCGTTGAAAGCCTTGCACTGCTCGTTAAAGTCCTTTTCGGACTTCAGCTGTTTCTGGCTCTCAGCATTCAATTTCAATTCGAGTTTCTGAAGGCTATTCTTGGTGCTCAAATACAGAACGTTGGTTTCATTGATCTCTGCCTGCAGGTTAATCTTCTCCTGCTTCAAGCTAATCAACTCCGAGGCTTGTTGGTCGCACATAGCTGTAAGCTCTTGGATCTTGTTGTTGGAAGAGACAATCTGTTCGCTGTGCTGTTCGTTGTCTGTCTGTGACAGCATTTTCAGTTGCTCCAATAGTTGTTGATTTTCCATCTTAAGTTTATCCAAAGCGGATTCTTGCTCTGCAACTGCGGCTTCTTTTGCGTCCCTTTCAGAGGTGATATCATCAATATAAGCCTGTTTTTCTTTGGCTTCAGCTAGCTTCTCATTCAAGGTTTCCGTGATAGCCTCAAGTTCTGCTTGCTGCTGTGCTATCTTTGCTTCGGCTTCAGCTAGCTTCTCATTCAAGGTTTCTGTGATAGCATCAAGTTCTGCTTGCTGCTGTGCTATCTTTGCTTCGGCTTCAGCTAGCTTCTCTTTCAGGGTTTGCGTGATAGCCTCAAGTTCCGCTTCCTGCTGGGCAGTCTTTGCTTCGGTTTCAACTAACTTCTCTTTCAGGGTTTGCGTGATAGCCTCACGTTCCGCTTCCTGCTGGGCAGTCTTTGCTTCGGCTTCAACTAACTTCTCTTTCAGGGTCTCTGTGGCCGTCTGAAGCTCTGCTTGGTGCTGATCAGCCTTTGCTTCAGCTTCGGCTAGCTGCTCCTTCAGGTTTTTCGTGATGGCTTCAAGCTCCATTCGCTGCTGGTTAGCCTTTGCAATGACTTCAGTTAGCTTCTCCTTTTCCTGGGCCTCTTCTGACTTAGCCTGGCACTGATCCTTTAGTCTAGAAAGCTCTTCTTCGGCCTGCAACAGCTGTTCCTTCAAAGTTCCCATATCGTTTTCGTAGCGATCCCTGCTTTCCTCCAATTCATGGGTGTATTCGCGGAATTTCGCACGGTTTTCGTTCTCGCTTCTTTCCATTTTTACCAAGTACTCCAGCTGCAGGGAATTAATCTCTTCAGTTTTTAGCTTTCCCATTGTTATGAGCTCATCTTGAACTCTACTCAATGACTGCCTGAGTTCCTCTATTTGTTTTTCGTACTCAGAAGAAGGAGTCGTCTGCTCCTGCTTGGCCTGAAGTTCCTCTGTTTTGATGTTGAGCTCTTGAAGCTTTGCATTCTTTTCCTGAAGCTGGTCTATAAGCAGAGCGTCCATGGATAGTTTCTGACTTTGGCGGTCCAAGAGCAGCTGCTTCTCCTTGACATCGTTCTCCACTTCCACCAGCTTTACCTCCGAAGATAAACAGCGTTCGCCCATTTCCTCAATTTCAGCTTTCAGCTCGGCGATGTTTTTGTCCTTGAGCTGCATCTGCTTCAACTGATTCTCCACCTCTGCCTGTAGTGCGGATACTTTAGTCTGCAGCTCTTCGAGGGCTGCCTTATGGGAGGCATCCTCTTGGGGTTGCCTGGCAGAAGATTCATTGGCACCTAAGATGGTATCATCATTTGGCAGAAGATGCACCAGACTTTCGCTCATTGTGCTGTTTCTTTGAACTTTATCCTGCAGCTCCTCATACACCATGGTCATTTCGGCATTCTGCTTTTCCAGGGTTTCGATCTGACGTTGATAGCCCTCAACCTTATTAACAATCACACTCTTTTCCGTGAGTTCAGATTCTAGGTTGGTCATCTGCTCTCGCATCTCGTTTATGGTTGCCTCTGTGGCCTCCATCAGTTCGTTTTTATCCTTAATTTCCTGTTCCAGCTGAGAAATTATATTGAGAAGTCGCTTGTCCTCTGCGGCTTCAAGTTGTTCCTGACTTAAAGCCACAAACTGGAACATTTGTTGTTTTAAAACGCCTTTGAGTGGAGTGCCTTCTGATGAATTCGCCTGATGAGTCTCGCACTCGATGTACTTTGCAGATTCGAGGCAAAGCTTTAAAGCAGTTACATTATTCTCTGGGTTAGAAACTCTGAAGAAACGGCTTAAGCCCGAGTGGTTCTTAAGTTCGATGTGATGAATCGATTCTGATAGCTTAGCAAACTGCTCGAGGAGAGAATTGTGATCCTGCTCTGGTTCCCCAAATTCAGTTTCCACGCCAGAACTTTTCATGGAGTCAACGCCAGAACTCCTCATGGATTCCAAGTCGTAGCTAGGAAGGGGACGCTGCTTGAGCTCATCGCATCGCATCCGAAGAGCATCGTTTTCTTGGACCGATTCCATTAGCTGGCTGGAGAGATTGTCGTATTCCTCTTGGATTGCATTAAAGTTTGACGTCATCTCAGCTAGCTTCGCCTTTATTTCGTTGTTTTTAGCTTTTAGTTCTTCGGCAAGGGCTTCTTGGCTAGTAGCTTCCATTAGCTTACGCTGGGCCTCCTGCACTTGCTCCTTCAGCGTTTTAATCTCGAGCTGCAGACTCGTGTTTTCAGCCTGCAGCTGCTGACACTGATCCTCAGAGGCATTCGAAGTGAGTTCCAGAGACTCGTACTCCTCTTGCAGCTTCTGGTACTTTTGCTGAATTGCCTGAAAGTCTGCCTGCAAGGTTTCGATGGCTCCCTGTTGAGCTTCGTACTTCTTTTGCAGCACCGCAAAGTCATCTTGAGCCTTGGAAATCTCCTCTGTTAGGCGCTGACAGTCTTCTTTCTTTTGGGACGCCTCGCTTACAGCCACATCGAAGTCTGACTGCATTTTCTCCAACTTGGCTTGAGTCGCAACGATTTCAGCACGAAGTCTGTCGCACTCGCAATCCACTTTCTTGGAGTCTTCATTGACGGCGCTTTCATTTAGGGTTGTTTCTCCGAGCTCAGCTAGATTGGGGCACATGGAACGCATAAGAGCCTCTTTGCTGTTCCGCGCCATGTCCCGGGATAGCTCGTCGAGGCTCTTCTGCAAATTCTGAATGGCCAACTCCTTCTCCGAGAGAGCTGACAGCAAGTCGTTCTCTCGCAGGCTGGACTTCTTTTTGTAAGCCTCGAACTGGAATTCCAAGCTGACAGCCTCGCGGTTTTCCAAATCCATCTTGGCAATGGTCTGCTTCAAAGCTTTTATTTCCGTCTCGTACCCAACGATTTTAGAGTTGGCAGCTTCGGTGGCTTCCGTTAGAGTGTTGACCTCCGCCTGCATGGCTTCGCAACTAGAATAATATAAGAAAATATTTAATAAAAAGTCTCAATTGAAGTGTGCTGGAAATTGGTATTTTTGATGATTATGATTGTGTTATTAGTATGTGCGGCGTATTTATTGAATCTATAATTTATGTAATTTAAAAATAATTCAAAATACGCACTAATTCCACTAATTTCAAAGATTAAGGCAAACCAAAAATAAAGAATCGAATTTAAAGCTTGTAAATACAAATCCATTCGGCTCAGGGAATTGAATGCCACTTGAACTCACCGCTCGGCTTTGGTCACGCAATCCTGCTCTAATTGATCGCGTTGAGCAGTCACCTTTTCTAGATTCTCCCTTAGAACCTGTACCTCTGTCCACTCCACGTCAAAGTGCTTTTCCAAGCTGGTGAACGTTTGCAGCTCCTCGATTTCTTTCTTAATCTTTTCCACTCTGCGCATGCAGATGACAGCAGGATGGCAGATGGGATTACATGAAGCGAGGTGTGATATGACATAGTTAGGTGGTGTGTGTGATGTGGGATGCTCAGTGTAGGTGAATTTAGGCGAAGAATACTTACGTCTCAGGCCCCATCGGATTGGGGACAGGGGTCAAGGCCAAGTCCGGTAGCTTTCGACTTTTCGGCTTGGTTTTCGGAGGCCACAGTTGTGGCGGCGTATCGAAATTGACACTTTCCGCAGGGACAAATGTTTCGTTGACCACGCTGTCGTTATCAGTGGTAATATCCAAAGAACTAAGAATGTTAACAGTCTTGGGAACAGCTATCTCTCGATATGCGATATTAGAATTGGCAAAAAATGTCGGCTTCGGTAGATTGGATAGATTCGAAGGCCGTAAGAGACGAGACTCATTGAGCATGCCGGTCAGCGAAGGGTCCTGGCCCGTCGGCACAGGGCACCAAGTGCGTCGACGCTTCTGCTGGCGCTGATCACTCAGCGATGTGCTCGAGATGATCTTCAGCATGTCAGTCTTGAGTCGCCTTTCCAGGTCCTGCACCGTCAGCTGACTCTCTTTCTTCCGCTTCTCCTCAGCCAGCTGACTTTTAAGCGTCTTAATCTCTCGCTCCAGTCGCTTCATCATCGTGGCGTCAGACACCATTTCGTTGACCTGCGGCTTAATGCGGATCTTCTTGGCGCGACAGGCGAAGCTCAACGTAGACTGCGACTCCTCCATGATCGACGGTTTAATCGTACAGATGATAGAAGTAAAGGCATTGCCACCCAGCGACGCCTGAAGGATGCGCGTAAGTTTGGAGTCGCGGAAACTAATGAACTTGTTGTCCATGTTCTCGGAAAGGTTCTTAATCACATTGCTGAGGAACATAAGACTCTTGTTTATGTGGGCTCCCTCTTTGAGTCGCGCCCCAGTGGCGCCAGTTTGATCTGCGCGTTCGGAGCCAGCCAGGTCTACCAGATTCAGAACGCTCTGGATTACAGCATCGTCGTCTGTGCGGTCAGACTTCCTAGACTCGATGATCTGGTGGGGAATCACAATTAGAGGGTTGGACAAATACGATCAGTTTCCTGAGGAACTTACTATGCGGAAAATGGCGTGCGACCGACTGGAGCGCTCGTTCATGTTGGTCTCGCCCACTGTGCGCTCCTTGTTTCCCAGGGAGAGGAGACGCAAGAGGTCGTCCTCGCTAGTTATGATGCACTCCTCGCAGTTTACATTTACGATTCCATTGCCAGCCTCGTGAATCTTGAGGTCCTGGTTCTTCTTGTTGAGCAGATCGTAGATTTTCTCGTTGTAGATCTCAATATAGCCCACGCGCAGCAGAAAGTCGCGCTCCGCTTCGTTGGCAATGTGCTGGAAGATCTCCTTGGCCGCCAGCACCATTACGCCGGGATTCTGGCCATCGCCCATCATTGTGTAGGTTTTGCCTGCGTAAAAAGCCAATCAGCGTCTCCGTGAGCGCAAGAGAGAGAATATAAATACTCACCAGACGACGTCTGGCCGTAGGCAAAAATAGTTCCATTGAAGCCCTGCATGCAGGCGCGGACAATGTGCTGGGCCATTCGGTCAAACACCTCCTGGTTGCCGGCGCCCTCATCGAAGACATAGTCTGCGGGGAAGAGCGTTCAGTGGAGATTCTCTATGAAGGATCATTGTATCGCTTACCAAAGACGCTCGGCTCAGCATGACTGTCCATCAGCTGAATGGAGCGGCCCTCCTTAACCTGCCAGAGGGAAGACTGGCCGGGCTCGCAGGGACGCAGCTTGATGCACACCTGTATAGAGTTGGCCTTCGCAGACATCTTATTGTTTATACTTATTGCTAACACTTTACGACACAAACTGTTCACAAACACACTATTTTTAACGATGCGCTTAGTTTTTAATGGAAGGAAAAATAATCGACATCTTTGTTTTTCAGAAATTTCGCTGTTAAATTCGAACAAATACCGCTTTAGTGTTGCCAGGTTATGACTAGGGCTGTTGATAATATATCAAAATATCGATATTTTTTCTTAATATGATATATATTCACATCGTGATATTTTTTTGCCAAAATATCGAAGTCACGATATTTTTCAAAAACGGAAGTGTTAGTCTTACTGTGTTTATAAATAAAATAAATCTTTTTTTCAAATTAAGCTTAATGATATTAAAATTTTGGATCTTAAATAATCAGTGTAATATAGCTTAAATATGATAATATTTTAATAACACAAATAAGTAATAAGACAAATAGGGACAGACTAACTTCATTTTGCTACAATATGCTAGATGAATAGTAAAATAAACCATTTTTAAAGCTAGTAACGAGATTCATAAGCTTTTCCATTTTTAATTTCTAAAACTAACTTATAATAAGCTAAACTGGAACACTGTAGCCCAGATGACGCAAAATTATCAAACTATGGTATTTTTCGACTTTTCTGGTATTTTCTAGCATTATCATTGCAAAAATAGACGGCAACTCTGATATTTTTAAATTGGAAACTAAAAACTAATAAAATTTATTTTAATTTCAATTCCTATTATGCAAAAAAAAACACAGTATAATTAATATCTACAGTTATCTTATATAATAAAATGTTGATGTCGCGTATTCAAATTTTTCTAGAATGTGCTCGATAAATATTAAAAGAAGCTATTTTTTAAAGCTAGTTGCAAACTTGATAACCTTTTTTATTTTCAAATAAAGCCTAAAGTAAGCTGGCAAAAATAACAAAGCGGTATTTGTTTGAATTGAACTGTACAACGACCAGAAAACAAAGATGACAATCTTTATTCCATCTGTCAAACTGGACAATCAGTTTTTCGTGTGTCTGTCAGCAGTGTGTGTCGTAAAGTGTTAACAATAAGCATTAGAAATATGTCTGCTAAAATTTCTGCTACGGTCGAAAACTCTATACAGGTTTGCATCAAGGTGCGTCCCAGCTTAGAATTGTGTCCCCCCTGGCAGGTCAAGGACGGCAGCTCGATTCAGCACAGGGACAGCCACGCGGAGCCCAGCGCATTTGGTAAGTGAATCCTTCATAGGAAAATCTGCTTGATGCGCTTCTCCGTAGACCATGTCTTTGATGGGGACGCCAGCAACCAGGAGGTGTTTGACCGGATGGGCAAGCACGTTGTCCACGCCTGCATGCAAGGCTTCAATGGAACTATTTTTTCTTATGGCCAATCGACTTCGGGTGAGTTTATATATATTTCCCTTTCTCCTGTTCATGGACTGCGATCAACTCTCTACTCAGGCAAAACCTACACAATGGTAGGCGACGACCAGAACCCCGGCGTAATGGTGCTGGCCGCCAAGGAGATCTTTGAGATCGCCAACTGGGAGACGAAGCGCGACTTTCTGCTGCGCGCAACCTACATCGAGATCTATAATGAAAAGATCAACGATCTACTTAAGACGGATAACAAAGACCTCAAGCTTCACGAGCCTAGCAACGGCGTCTTGAAGTTATTCGCAGAGGAGCGCATCTTAACCAGCGAGGACGACCTCGTGCGGCTTATCTACTCGGGCAATAAGGAGCGCACTTCAGGCGGGCCCCACACATCTGAGCGCTCACCAAGCAAGGCACACACACCTGAGCTCTCCGGCCATTCACACGCCATCCTTCGCATAGTGAGTTACTCAGACATTTCTGTAGTTCCCAGCATAATAATCTCGATCCAAAACAGACAATCGAGTCGTGGAAGTCCGATGGCAAGGTCCATCAGAGCATGCTAAGTCTGGTGGATCTGGCTGGATCCGAGAAACTGAGTGGATCCCGGGTCACAGCTGGTGTCCACATCAACAAGAGCCTAATGTTCCTGAACAACGTAGTCAAGCAACTGTCCGATAATGGGGACAACAAGTATATTTGCTTCCGCGATTCCAAACTGACGCGTTTCCTGCAATCCTCGTTGAGCGGCAATGCTTTTACCTCAATCATCTGCACTGTTAAATCCTCTGACTTTGAGGAGTCTCAAACCACTCTGAACTTTGCCACGCGCGCCATGAAGATCCGCATTAATCCGCAGTTAAATAAAATGAAACGCGGCACCACATTGTTAGAGCAGCTGGAGAACGACATCAAAGAGCTGCAGGATTGGCTTACGGAAGAAAAACAGAAGAGCGGTAATCAACTTAAGGTACAGACCCTGGAAAAAGAAATCAAGGCAAAAACGGTTAATATCATCAAATGCCATCCGTTTGTTCTAAACCGGCGCAGTAAGTCCTCTGCCGACACGCTGAAGCCCAAGACAACTGATGTATCTGGCGACGGGGAGACGGATAAGGATACGCATTCGATTCCAAAGTGAGTGCACTTTTTATATTACTTTAGTTTATTCAAAACTTGATTTTATTCAAAGAAGAGTCTTAGGACAGGTTGAGCGTGCCTCTATCCTACTTAATTCGGTTTAAATCAGCTAATTCACCTCTGGCGCGCGCTCACCTGACTTTTGGATTGTGTGTGGATTGTGTGGATCCACTGCTCCACTCCACTAGACTCTAGTCGACTGTCTTCTCGCGCTCTCTTCGCTTTCTCGGCGCAGTCGCTGGGAAGAGGGCAAGCTAGCTCCACTCACCGTGCGGGCGCGAGTCGCGAAGAAATCGAAAACGAAAACAATAACAAACGCCAACGCAAACACTCACACACACCCTGAAAAAAAAGAAGCATTTCAGAGAGAATCCGGTAGCAACGGGATGGGGCGGCTATTGGGAGCCAGTTTTGCAAATAGACTCGGCTGGAAGCGATGACGCTTGGCCCTGTCGATCGTTTCATGGCTCTGAATATGCGATAAGGCGGCCGCCGATCGAGCAGTCAGTCACTTGGCCAACTTGTTGATAATTAGATCGTTGGAATTCGACGGAATCCAACGGCTAACAGCACGTTTCATTGCCTTCGTCTCCACCTTCGCCGCAGCTCGTCTTGGGTGATCGATGACGTCGTTCCTACTGCCCATCCAACACCGTGTTTAGACTGTGATGTAACGCACATATAGATTTGTTGCCTGCAACCGAGAGAGAGTGAGAGAGTGAGTGAAAGATCTGCATCGACAAAGCTACGAGAAACAGCTGAGGGAGGAATAGTAGCTCTGGTTGAAGTTTTGGACTTTATTTGGTGTGTCCAGTGAGTGCAATATATGCATAACCCGCACCTTTAGGTAGGCAGACCTCATGAATAGTGATAAAATCAAAGAGAAAATCCCCATTAAGTCAATTTAATTGAAGCTACTGAGCTGAGAAAGGCCCTTGCTTGTTTAAAGAATTAGAAATAGTCTCAATATCTTTATATAGTCATTGTTTTATATACGAAGTCTATGATTCCCCGACTGCAGTTGTATATATCTGTCTGTCCCACACAACTCGTCGGGTGCAACTTCAACTTGCCGCCAGCTGTTGCTATTTTTAGTGGCCTTCTATAAGTGCGTGAGGTTCCCTAAAAACCGCCAAGACATTTAGGGTGCCCGAGTAAGCAGTTCCAGCTTGTTATTATTTGTATTATTATCTTAAAATTAATAAAATATTTTATATTAATTAATGAAATAAAAATAATTAAAGGTGCGATAGCCCTCAGGCCGAGGACTCAGCTCTTACTGCATCCAAGCAGTTACACAAGGAGCAGGTGAAGACGCTGAAGCAGATCATTGCGAGGCTGGAAATGGAGAACACTAGGGCGGTGAAATTGAAGCAGAAATTTGATTCCCACAAAGTTCAGTCCGAGCAGACAGAGTTCGACTTGCGCACGACGATCATCAATAAAGATTTAACCATTGAGGAGCTGCAGCATTCCCTCAAAGAATTGTCACGAGATGTGGTGCGCGTTGACAACATGCAGGCGGAGTACCAGGTGATACAGAAGAAGTACAACAAGCTTCAGGGAGAATATGAGTCTCTGGAACGCACTTCAAATGCCTCTGAGGAGCAGTGCCAGAAGCTGCAGACCGACAACACAAGACTGCAGCTCGAGATTGGAACTTTAAAAGAACGAGTACAGGAGGCAAAGCGTATGCTACTGGAAGCTCCCAGCCAAGAAGTCTTAGCCGAAGAATTCAAAGTTAAACGGGAATGTCAAACAGAACATTTCGAAGAGAAACAAATCAAGAGCGAAACTCCCCAGGCGAATGCCACCGATGGCATTCCGCTCAAAGACACGCTGAAACAAGAGGGCCAGGAGCAGCTTCAAGCTGAAGAGAAAAAGCGGCTACTTAATATTATATCTCAACTGGAGAAGGAAGTCGAAGGGAAAAAATCCTTAAACAAGGCTACGGAAGCAACAAATTGCACCCTGCAGAATGCACTTTCGGAAAACAAGCGCCTCGTTAGCAAAGTGCAGGAACTTCAGCGCAAAATCGAATATCTGGAGAAACAGAAGGATGAAGCTCATCAAGGCACAGTGTCTGGGGAAAGCACTATGGACGAAAGTATGCTACAACTACCACTTAGTGAAAATACCCTCGTATCCTATGTATCTCCCGTCAAGCCATCCAAAGATGTGATTGCGCTCAGGGCGACTGTTGCTGAGGCGAATGCCAAAGTGTGTGAGTTGCAGACTGAAAAAGCGAGGCAGCTAAAGGAAATTGAGCTCAAAGACAGTACTATCGCCCAGCTGAAAAACGAAATTGACGCTCTAATGATCACACAGATGGATGAAAAGGAAAAGCTAGCTTCCTCTGAGTATAAAGAACAAATCGAGGGATTAAAGAAATCATTGAGAAAAGCCAAAGTAAACTTGAAATCACAAGAAAAATTAAAGACTGATGAGATTAATGCCCTGCGACACGAGTACTTGGTGAAAATGGAAAAAAGCGAGAATGAGAACCGTGCGAAATTCGACGAATATTCTAAGCAGATAGAGAAGTCCGAGCAAGAAGTGGCAACGTGGAAGGAGTCGCTGTTGCTGAAAGATAAGCTCCAAGAGACTTTGAGGGCTCAACTGGATACAGTTAGCAGCGAGCACAATGAGCTAGCGGCCTCCTCGAAGGAACAGATTCAAGAGCTCAAGCAAAAATATGAACAGATGGCTATATATACGGATAACCTGAGGGAAGAGAAGTCAATCCTCCAGGTAAAGATCGATGAAGCCGATGTACAGCACTCCAGCACCTTAAAGAAAATTCACGAGCTTGAAATGCAAATAGATGGTATAAGCAAGGAGAGGGTAACAGAAAAGTCCGATTTCAAGGAGAAGCTTAAGACTATGACAGCCAAAATCGGATACCTGAAAACAGAACTGCAAAGTGCTAGGCGAAAGGCTGCTAGCCTAGATGGTCTGATTTCGGAGCACGAAAATCTGAAGTTATCCCTTTCTGAGGCGAAGGTAGTATCCTCGAATCTAGAGGAAAAGGTGGACAGCCTGCAGTCTCAACTGCTTGCTTCTGAAAAGGAAATCTCTAGTCGAGATGTGGAAAAGGAAAATCTTTGCTCGCAACTGAAGCAAGCCCTGGAGGCCAAAGAAACTGCGAGCGAGCAACAATTAGCTCTGGCAACGCAGCTGCAGGAGGTGAAGGAGGAGATGGCCAGTCAGGTAGGAAAGTTCGAAAAGGAACTCAAAAATTTCAACAGTTGTATGGACGATGTGCTGCACAAATTGAAATCCTTGCAAGAGCAAAAGAATGAACTTGAGTCTGAAAATACAGATATTAAAGTTAAGTTAAAGAATGCCCACAATCTCCGCAACCAGCTGGAAGAAGAACAAAAGCTGTGCGCCTCCCTGCGAACTCAATTCACTGATATGGAGGTGACAAAAACTCGATTGGAGGAGCAGCTTGCGAATAAAGAAGCAGAATTAAACCGAAAACTCTTGGAAATGAGCCAGAATTTGGTAAGCTAAGCAAGATTGATTACACTTTCATCTTTTAATTCCATTTATATTATTTTCTAGGAAACCAAAACGAATAGTTTCCAGAAAGAAAAGGATGACTTGAATTCGACTGTATCCACTTTGTCAAAGGAGAAAAAGCTGCTGGAAGAGAAGATCGACTCCTTGAATCTGAATGATAACCGTAATGCTGAGCTCATAGCGAAGCTAAAGACTGAAAATGATAACTTAAACTCGAGTGTATCCACATTGTCAAAGGAGAAAAAGCTGCTGGAAGAGAAGATCGACTCCTTGAATCTGAATGATAACCGTAATGCTGAGCTCATAGCGAAGCTAAAGGCTGACAACGAAAACTTGAACTCGACTGTATCCACTTTGTCAAAGGAGAAAAAGCTGCTGGAAGAGAAGATCGACTCCTTGAATCTGAATGATAACCGTAATGCTGAGCTCATAGCGAAGCTAAAGACTGAAAATGATAACTTAAACTCGAGTGTATCCACATTGTCAAAGGAGAAAAAGCTGCTGGATGAAAAGATCGTCTCTTTGAATCTGAATGATAACCGTAATGCTGAGCTCATAGCGAAGCTAAAGACTGAAAATGATAACTTAAACTCGAGTGTATCCACATTGTCAAAGGAGAAAAAGCTGCTGGAAGAGAAGATCGACTCCTTGAAACTGAATGATACCCGTAATGCTGAGCTCATAGCGAAGCTAAAGGCTGAAAATGATAACTTAAACTCGAGTGTATCCACATTGTCAAAGGAGAAAAAGCTGCTGGATGAAAAGATCGTCTCTTTGAATCTGAATGATAACCGTAATGCTGAACTCATAGCGAAGCTAAAGGCTGACAACGAAAACTTGAACTCGACTGTATCCACTTTGTCAAAGGAGAAAAAGCTGCTGGAAGCTAAGATCAGCTCCTTGAATCTGAATGATAACCGTAATGCTGAGCTCATAGCGAAGCTAAAGACTGAAAATGATAACTTAAACTCGAGTGTATCCACATTGTCAAAGGAGAAAAAGCTGCTGGAAGAGAAGATCGACTCCTTGAATCTGAATGATAACCGTAATGCTGAGCTCATAGCGAAGCTAAAGACTGAAAATGATAACTTAAACTCGAGTGTATCCACATTGTCAAAGGAGAAAAAGCTGCTGGAAGAGAAGATCGACTCCTTGAATCTGAATGATAACCGTAATGCTGAGCTCATAGCGAAGCTAAAGACTGAAAATGATAACTTAAACTCGAGTGTATCCACATTGTCAAAGGAGAAAAAGCTGCTGGA
>VNJQ01000461.1:0-19016 GCA_008042515.1 Drosophila truncata
GTTAAAGCCGGAGATTCTAAGCTCCGAAGTTTTTCCAGCTGCGTTCACGATTTATCGGCTAGATCGCCCTGTCAGGCGCGGGGGTGGGGTCCTCATAGCGGTTAACTCCACTCTCACGTCAGAACTAGTAACCTTCGAGGAATACAGCGATGTTGAATTCCTTTTTGTAAAGCTATTATTCAATGGTAGCTCTATTTTTATTACATGTTCCTACATTCCTCCATTGTCGGAACTTCCTATTTTTTGGAACCACCTTTCCGCCATTCGGATGGTTTCCAACAGACTTTCTGACAGGGACCTTTAGTAGTCTTGGGTTATTTTAATATCCCTGGGGCTATTTGGTCCCTAAATAATTCTTTTAACACACTTCAATCTTCAACACAACATGATTTTATTGCTGGCTTGTTCGACATTTCACTGTCTCAAGTCAACCATGGTCGAAATTCCTTACGGTGCTTGCTTGATTTTTGTTTTGTCTCTGATCCGGCAAGAGTTAGTTTAGCGAGGGTTGCACCGCTGACGCAACCTGCAGATCCCTATCATCCTACTTTCGATGTGACACTCGACATTGGTGCTGATATACAGAATATATCCGATCGTCCAGCCAAAAGAGTCTACTGCTTTCGCAAGTCGGACTTCGACCGGCTGAATAATTTTATTTACGATTTTGACTGGTCCGATTTATACATGTGCACTGACATGGCTGTTGCCGTGGATATTTTTTACAATGCCATGAATTCATTTTTCTCTGAATGTGTTCCGTTATACTATCCCTCGATTTCGAATCTTCAACCCCCTTGGTTTACAAAAGAATTGAGTCGCCTAAAAAATGTAAAGTCAAGGCTGTACGCTAAATTTAAAAAAACCGGTTCTCGCACTGTCCTCTCTAAATATATATCGGCTCGGTCAAACTTCACCGTGCTGAACGCGCAGTGTTACAAAAACTATTTAACAAACAACTTACTCTATTACCAATTACTTAAATCAGACATATTCTTACAACATGCCCAAATCGAACCTAATTTTCAGTCCAAGTTTAAACGAAAGCTCTCTTCTTTTAGATCTTCATCGTGTTAAGCCAGTTTATTTGCCGGGTCCCGACGGAATACCGGGCTGTGTGCTTAGGTATTGTGCCGATGCCCNNTGCTCTCCCCTTCTGAAATTGTTCACCTTATCCTTAGAAACCTCGCACTTTCCCCTTATTTAGAAGGAATCATTTGTTATTCCTCTCCGCAAAAAAGGTAACAAATCGGTGGCCAACAATTATATAGAGGAGTCTCTAAGTTATCGGCCATCCCTAAGCTTTTTGAAAATATTATTACTCCACATTTGCAGCACCTTTGTAGATCAGTAATTTCTCCATGTCAGCATGGATTTGTTAAGCGAAGATCATCAACTACGAACCTTTTGGAGCTCACTTTATTCATTATAAAGGGCTTCCATAATAACCTTCAAACAGATGTAATTTATACTGACATCAGCAAAGCATTTTTCTCTTCTTCTCAGGAAACTCGATTTAATAAGATTTCCTATTGATCGTCTTAGGTCGATCTCTAGTTATCTGACTGGCAGGACGCAAAAAGTCCTCTTTAAAAATTACGTATATTGTTTACATATTGTTTACATTATTTATTAACGATCTGCCCGAAGTTCTAACTAACTCTAGAGTACTTATGTACGCGGATGATGTTAAGCTTTGTGTGCAATATAAGGACGTCGCTTGCCAGTCTGAATTACAAACAGATCTTGATAACTTCCAAACTTGGTGCCCCGTAAACTTACTAAACTTACTTAATTCTCCCGTGTCTTACCCAAGCTTGCAACTTACACGCTTAACTGGTGCTCTTTGGAAAGAATTAACTCAGTTGATGACTTGGGCATCCGCCTGGATCCCAAACTTGACTTTATCGATCGTATTTCGTGCATGGTAAATAAAGCCAGGAGTATGGGTCGAAAGAATTCAATGACCCATACGTAACTAAACTTTATATATTTCTTTAGTTCGTCCAATCTTAGAATATGGATCTTGCGTTTGGAGCCTCCAGTATGGGGTCCACAGTAAACGCATTGAATCGGTTCAAAAGAACTTTTTGCTTTTCGCTTTACACGGCTTAAACTGGGATGCTGAACAGAGATTACCCTCCTATCATAGTAGACTTCTCCTAATTAACTTACTCTCCTTAGCCAATCGCAGAATTATGCTAGGCATTACTTTTATTTATAACCTTATTCACGGCGACGTGGAAAGTACTGACTTGTTAGGTCAGCTCAATTTCCATGTACCGAGTAGAAACACTAGGTCCTATATACCCTTTGTTTTGCGCCATTGTAAAACCTCATTTGAACTGCATGAACCCTTTAGAGTACTGTGTGCAAGTTATAATGATTTGTACTCAATAATTTCAAATGTAGATAGTCTTCCTAAACTAAAAACTTTAATCCTAACACACTTAGTACGCATGCAAGCAAACAATCAGGCAGCACGCCAGTAGTTTATTTCCTCGTATTCTTTTCTATATTTTCCATCGCGACTACTAATACCTAACCCAAACAGGCACGTGCCTGGTTTCATAAGGGTCACTTGAGGGTACTGACCGTAGTGCATCAACGTCTATACAATTTTATATGAAACTTATGAGATCTGAGTCTGAATTTGGGTGTTTAAGTTTTAAAGTTATATTTTAATAGAACTATTACGAAAGGACGAATAGTCAACTTTTTGCAGAACAGACTAAATGTTCGAAAATAATAATAATGTAAAATGAATTTGATTTCAGAAACATAATTAAAAATAAATAAATAATAACACATCCCAACAAGAAAAATTACGGAGAATAAAACCTGCCGATTGTGAAAGATCTCGGTCTGTATATTGCTAGTTCGAAACCCAAAAGTTTCCATCACGTACCAATTTTAAGGAAATCGCGTTTGTTCGCGCCAAAAGGGCGCTTATTTTCGAGAGGCAGTGTAATTCCACATACAGCCTCAAAGTGTCCCGTACACTCTCTCTCTCCCTCTTCCTCCGGGCTTCCAAGACTGAGCTTCCAATCCGCTCTTCAAGCTAGGTTTAAGTTTCATGTATGTTAGTTCTAATTTACCGACAAACCAATAAAGATCTTCGACGCTCGTCGCGAAACAACCCGAAAGTTTTTCCGTGCCTTTTTGCGAGTGATTTACAGATGAAGCCACCCCCCTCCTGAACATGGTCCTTCGAGCCGAAAATTCCGTTTCTAGCTAGCCCGGTGGCTTTAACACCGCATAAGATAAGTTTTAATTATTATTTCTGCCGGTCATACAGTTAGTTTTTGCGGAACTCAATTCGTCTAACCTCTCTATATTGATTATTGTCTAAATCCAGTCCGATTGATCCGACACTACGGCAGCTAATAATTTCCTATTCAAAATTGATGATTTATAATAATTTCAAAATACAAAAGTGTATGTCTAAATGCCATAGCCACAGTGAAACTTTGAATTCCGAATAGTTTCTTGCTCGTTTCGTTAACTGTGTTACGCTTGCATTTAGTTACACATACATATACATACATTCATGTCCAATACAGTTCACTGCAGTATTATATGTATTGTACATATATACACCCCAAAGTCGGAAGTCGGAAAAAAAACGTGAGTCCGTGCGTGTGAAGGGAGAAGGCTCCCAATAATCAGTGCCACATTTCAGAGGAGACACCGACGATCAGGAGATCGAGGGAATTAGGGAGCGGAAAACGAGGCCAGTGTAGAAGGCGGAAAAGAAGTGAGTCCGTTCCAAATGGAACCTAATTTATAATTAAAAAGATTTAAAACGGGTTTCAGAGGCCCAAGTTCCGATCTCGGGACAAGGATTTCGATCCGGGAAAACCGTTTGGACCCGGGATAGCCTTTTTCGTCCATTCCAACCAAAAAATATAATCCGCCGCCATACGGAGGGATCGGCCGCCCGCAGAATATTAGTCAATTTATTTATTTAATTTATTTATTCAACAAATTTATTTATTTCTTTAAATTATTTATTTTTTTTATCAAAATTATTTATTTATTCATCACAATTATTTATTTATTGATTTAAATTATTTATTCAAATTATTTATTTATTTAAAATATTTATTTATTCCTGTTTGCGTGTATAATTATTTATTTATTTATTTATTTGTTATTTATTTATATGTGCCAGTGCTGATTATTTGAAAAAGTCCGTTCGATTTGTCTGTGCATTAGAATTTGTAAGTATTTATTTATTAATTCGGCAATATCTAGCCGGAAAATGCACAAAAATTAGAGACAATAAAACGGTTACAAAAAAACGCTTAAAAACAAATGGAGGCACTATATTAAATACAATGTAAATGCAAAGATATACACAATAATGGCAAACATAAACAATTTGTAAAAAAATATATAATATTCTTAAGCTACATATATACATAATCATACATGAGCAAACAATTATCCTAAACTAAACTCTTAAAAATCTAAATTCCGGAAGGCTGATCTGCACCGGCCGATCCATGTTGGGGTATTTATAGTCATCCTTCTGTAATATTACCCGTCTCAGCCCCTTGTCTGAATTGGAGCTCCAGTTAGGATGAAATGGCTGAAAAGAAAGGAGGGTTAATTAATACAATCTTTAATTAATTATATACATATTTATTTATATACCTATACCCATGCATTTTGTCGTGCCCCGCAGTGTTTCACGCTGATTCCTTTCGTCGTCGTTATCAATGCTGGGAATGTTGTTTACTTTGCTGTTCGCTGAAACGAGAATTTAAAAACAATTTGTAAATTAGTCAAATTAAGGTGAAATATGTTGAAAAATGAAAATTTATAACGATGAGTTGCTAATTGTCTTACGTGGGGGGAAGGATGATAACCGGATGAGTCGGTGACCAGGAAGAAGCCAGAATGACCGTGTGCCAAGGGGAATCCGGCGATGTGATGCGGATTCCAGGAAGGGAGGGTGCGTCGAGGGGTGATAACAGCTATGCACCGAGCCTACATCTGGGAGGAAGAAGTGATCATTAATTGTATTGTTCAGATTGTGATAGTTGTTCGATGTTCTTTACCTTTTTTTTGTTTTGTTGTTTGTGGATTCCAGATCAGCTGGGTTTATGGTGCGACCTGTGGGCAGATGGGGAAAAATCCCGCCTGAGGTGACTGGCTAGCCGGCCTTGCCCCATCCAAAAACAGCAGGTCGTTACACATATTTATCTATTCCCGTTGCTCTATCCTGAGCTGAGCTTTATCCAAGCATACGCATATAAACATACATATTTTCAAGCAAGTCGACGCTCCGATCTTTGGCAATTTTTCCGCCTCTCGTTATCTCCGCTATTCTGCATTGACTCCGAAAACAGTACCGCGACAAATACAGCAGCGGTCAACGAAATAAGTCCGGTCACATAAAATAATTGTTGATCTATTTTTTATAAAGTTCCAACTAACTGCTTCAGGTCGAAATTTGCATGCGCTTCCACTTCCGCATTAGTGTGACCGTATATGTTTTCCTACTGAGCTGAATTATTAAGCTATTTCCAACGCTTCCGCATACATAAATCCAACAAAATTGACAAATTAAAATTCAGAAAAATATATATAGAAAATCTATTCCGTTTCCGATTGGTTCCTAAATTCCAAATCCTGCCTCAATATTAATAAATAATTCGAAACAATATATATATATATTTATATATAAACAACCCGGATTTCAAAAACATAACAAAATTCAAATACATATTTAGTCAGTATGGCTTCATCAGTTTTAAATAAATTTATTTTGACTTCTGACCGTCTGAGTCACTTCGAATCGAAATTCTGCAATCCAGCAGAGCCCATCCCATCTCAGTATACGTGCGAAATTCATCTTGATCAAGTCCGAGCCCTATGGGCTAAGGTCGAGAAAGAGTACGAAGCTTGTTCTGAGCTAATTTCAGTTGATATCGAGGGCGCGGCGAACACCTTTCCTACTCTAAGGGCAAGATACGAGGATGCCTATTTTACTCATGAAAGGTGTGCCGCCCAGATTATGGAACAGATCGACACGATCTCTGTTAAACACGTTCCGGCCCAAAATTCCTTTTCGTCTGGTTGTCGGCTTCCTCCGTGCGATACGGAAGTTTTCTCGGGCGATTATCTTCGCTGGCCGACTTGCCAGACAAGTGGTGAAGCTCATTCCATAGTTTCCAATTCACCACTCACCAACGATGGGTTCCGCTCTGCCTGGAAAATTCTGATTGAGCGTTTCGAAAATAAACGATCGCTGGTGACAGTCAACTGAAAAAATTATTGAACATGCAATCCGCCGTACAAGAATCTTCAGCAGCCTTAAAGAAGCTGCACGATACTATCCGCAATTGCCTTATGGCCCTCGAACTGTCCGGCCTGTCTACTGAGAACTGGGATTGTCTCCTAGTTTATTTGTGCTCCACAAAACTTCCAAAGTTAACGCTCGCATTATGGGAGGAATCCATACCAAAAAAAACGAAAATTCCCACGTGGCAAGATCTGGATTCCTTTCTAACGGAGCGCCATAGAACTCTAGAATCCATTGATTTTATTCAATCTCCTACGTTCAGCCTCCGTCCATCCAAACCGACACCCTCCAACGTGTCGCCCCGAGTACTAAAATCCTTTAGTACAAGGATTGTTCAGATTTCCAAACAATGCAATTTGTGTTGAAAAGAGAACCATCCAGTGCGTAGATGTCCACGCTTCCTTCATATGAAGGTTGATGATCGTTCGTGTTACATCCATAAAAGGCTGCTGTGCCAAAATTGCTTTACGAAGGGCCATCAACTCCACGACTGCACAAGCGCCCACAACTGTTTTACGTGCCACGGTAGGCATCATACTTTGCTGCATCCAAGCAATTCTGTTAGTGTTCCGATTCCGTCCAAGGCTTCAAGGCCAGTATCCGCCGATCCAAAGAATGTCACCGTTCCCCACGCGAGTTACAGCTCATCCCGAGTCCTGCAAATACTGGGTTCCGTACGAGGACACTAAAAGCAGACGTTCCCGAGGTATTTTATCCTACCCATGCCGAGTCTGCCAAGGGAACCATCTTCTTTAGAAATGCCACCGTTTTCTTAGGCTGAGCGCTGAGAAACGGCCCTAGGCAGTCATCGAAAAGAAATACTGCGTCAATTGGTGGTGGGCCCACCACCATTCTGAAGGATCTTGCCGCAGTAACGCCCAATGCCAGTCGTGTGGACAGGATCACCACACTCTTCTACATGTCGAAGAACGCTCAGCGTATCCAACGCTTTCCCGAGCTAAGCCCTCCAAATATTTTTGCTGCGTATCCTCGCAAGNGGGGGGGGGGGGGGGGGGGGGCGAGAATGTTCGCGCCAAAAGGGCGTTTATTTTCGAGAGGCAGTGTAATTCTACATACAGCCTCAAAGTGTCCCGTACACTCTCTTCCTCCGGGCTTCCAAGACTGAGCTTCCAATCCGCTCTCCAAGCTAGGTTTAAGTTTCATGTATGTTAGTTCTAATTTACCGACAAACCAATAAAGATCTTCGACGCTCGTCGCGAAACAACCCGAAAGTTTTTCCGTGTCTTTTTGCGAGTGATTTACAGATGAAGCCACCCCCCTCCTGAACAGCGTTCAAAGTACCAAAAAGGGCCTATTTTGGCACTAATTTGATAACGCAGACGAATAAATCGGTTTCTTTAATTTTTAATTTAATAAAAACCTGTAAAAAGTCCAACTGAATTCTATTATATGTTTTATTTTAGAGAATTGACCAAATTATATTGAAAAAAGTACTGTTCTTTAGCAAAATATTTTATTTCAAATGAGAATTCTAAGGGGGGCGCCAATCTAGTGACGTGCAGTGTATGTAGAGCGTAAAATTTTGAAGAATATTCCGGTCAGACTGGTTACGCAAATTTTCTGAAGCAGAACGATTTGATGTTAGCTCACCTGTTTTCTTCCCTAACCTTATTGTAGTTCATAGTGTATTTTAATTATAAATTGACTTATTCAAAGTACCAATCTGGAATTTAAATTGGCCACATTGAGTTCCAGTAGTGGCGTCTATGTCGTTTTTTGTACTCCTATTAATTACCAAGAATAAACATTATATACATATGTATATATTAATCCTAAACGGATGTGACTCTTATCTACTCGGAAACCAGTGCACCTGTCCCACTAATGAAAAAAGATCGGGCAGAATGGGCCGTGAAGGACGAGTAAGTTCGAGCAGATATACTTTTATCTATAAGTACATCTGAACTAGGTCTAATTGAGGATTGTACCACATCAAGAGAGTATTGGTTAAAATTTCAAACTACATTCCAATCAAAAGAGCTGGTGAGAAAGTCCAGCTTTTTAAATCGCGTTGCATTGTCACGAATGAGTGAGGGAGATGATGCATCGTCTCCACATCAATGGGTCTTTCGACGAGGTAAAAAAGTTAAAAGAAATCGGAGTAACAATTGGAGACGATTTGACCGCGATTCTCTTACTATATAGTTTCCCGGATTCGTATGAGACATTAGGCGCGAATGAGACTCGAGACGATCTAACGTGTCCAGGCGCTTCGTGTCAAAATATAAGAGAGAGGCAAGAAAGACAAAAAGTGATCTTGAAAAAAACTGCTTTTTACGCAAACCGCAAGGAGAGCAAAGCTAAAAAAGATGGCCGAAAATGCTTTGAAAGTAACAAAGATGGACATATAACATGAAATTTCCGAATGAAACCGAAAGAAAATGTTAGTGCGAAAGGCGAGGACTAGAAAGCAGAGCTCGCACAAAGTGGTCAAGCTTTTTGACCATTTGAATTGTTTCGGAGAGAATACGTTTATTCTCATCAGAGTAAGGGATCTCTCGCAGATGTTATGCTTCTTTAGAATCATTGCAATTCCGGTGAACAGTAAACAAAAAGCCAAAAACAAAACTTTCTGGGAGAGGACCGGCATTGAAACATATTCACTCGCATCTTAGTGAAAACTGGGAGCAAAAGAGAGGGATGAAGCTGAATTTGAGTTCATGCTTTTAATACGTAAAATAAAAAAATATTCGTAATCAAAACTTTAAAGCAAAATAATTAAAAAAATAAATTCAAGAATATTTCATTTAACTTCTACTAATGCTTATACTACGAATTTCATTTTACATCCAATAATGAATTTATGTCTTCAGAGGTAAGAAAAGTGCGCTTCTTGCTTAAGATAAAATTTAAGGCCGAAAACGCCCTTTCTACCGATACCTGGTTGGCTGGTGTGGCTAATACTACATTTGCAAGTTCTGCCATCAGCTTACGCTTCACTAAATGCTCGAATCGGGTCCCGTATTTCCGGGAACAACCGAATTCTCTCGAGAGACTGAGCCCAATCTCTCGGTATAAAAGAGAGAGATTGGATAAATCTCAAATGTGATTCATCTCTCTGACATTATTAAGAGGTGACCAGTTAGTTAACCGGTTAGGTGCGCTCTTTTTGTAAAATGAGACCCGAGCCTGCGAGCTCTGCTAGATGGAAATGAAACTGAACGTAAATGCCGAACAACGGCTGTTCGGCACATACACTGACGAGCAAAACTGTAACACGAGTTCAATACTCTAACTTCAAGGGTCTGTATCTTTTTTAATGCTTTATTTTATGAATGTTAAAAATCTCAGACTTGATTTATTGGTAGATTAATCCGCTATGTTTCCTGGAAATTTGAAGCCGTTTGATAATCGGAGAAAAAAATGCCAAAGCCGAATGTAAAAAGTCAAATGTTACAGTTTTGCTTTCTGTCTGCTTTTTATTTTAGTTTTTTTTAAGTTTTTTGACTTTCAAGTTTATTAATCCTTTTTTTTATTTCAACGTTGCTTTTATTCCTTGAATCTTTGCGAGACTAACAAGAAGTGTATCAAATCTTATATTTTAAGTTAACTAACAGTCGTATTGACTGATACAGAGTTAGACGGCCCTAAAAGTCTATTGCAGGGTGGGGAGGTCGTTGCGTCGCTGGCGGGATCTGCTAGAAATCCGAGTCAATCCCCGAGCGAGGAAATTTGGGTGCTAAGACAGTTTTTTTTTGTAGGACTCTTTTTGCTTCTGGATTTCGTCTTTCACTGCGAGGATGGCCAGATCCCGGTGGATGTTTTCGTTGCGAATACAAAGGTGATTGCTCTCAAGATTTTTGATTGTGCGCGCTGTATGATGTCTACGTGGCTGCTGCTCGCGTTCCCCCACAGCTGGGAGCCATACGTCCAGATGGGCCTTAGGACTGAATTGTAGAGTAGTAACTTGTTGTCCAGGCACAGTGGCGATCGTGAGTTTATGATCCAGTGGAGGCTGCTTTCAGTTTCAGGTGCATCTTCTTGCATTAGTCGTCTGTCAAGGTGGACGCCAAGGTACGTTACTTCGTAAGCTTGGAGGATCTGCATACCGTTTAGTGAAAGCGGAGGGCATGTTTGTCTATTAAGAGTAAATGTTACATGTTTACACTTTTGATCGTTTATTTTAATGCGCCAGTCGGACAGCCACCTCTTTACTACTATTAGATGATTAAACAGTTGGTTTGTTGCTTGCGTTGGGCATCTGGAGCGACTAAGGATAGCGGTGTCTTCGGCGAACGTTGACGTTGTTAGTTCTGCGTTCGTAGGAATATCCGCAGTATACAAAGCATATAGACACGGGCCGCGCTTCCTTGTGGAACTATGTCTTCGATGATGTAGTCGCCCGAAGTAGCTGCGTTACATCTCACTGAGAATGCCCTATTGTAGAGGTATGATTCCAGTAGGTTGTGGGTGTATGTTGGCAAATACGTTTTAATTTTGTGCATGAGTCCATTAAGCCAAGCTCGGTCGAAAGCTTGAGATGCGTCGAGAAACAGTATTCTCGCTGTTCGAAGGCTGAGCGTATTTCGGATGTGAATCTGTTCACTTGTTCTTTGGTTTCGTGGTTTCTTCGGAAACCAAATTGGTGTGCCGGAATAATATTGCGATATTGTGGTATTATGCGAGTTAACAAGCATTTTTCAAACAATTTAGACAGACAAGATAGAAGGCTTATTGGTCTGTATGATAACGGAATTGTGTGGTCTTTTCCAAACTTCTGTATCATTGTAATGATGGATTTTTTTTCCACTTCTTCGTTCGGCCGGAATGAAGGTGCAGTTGGCTGAGGGGTAGCCTCTGGCTAAATTATAGGCAGGAGGAATGAATTTGAGGCAGGGTTTGGCTGGAAGACACTTCGGAGATGTGTAACGAATGTTTCGGCTCGGTCTTCGTCGCTGCGAGCCCTGCAACCCGAAGAGTTTCTTATCGGTGTGGTCGTTTTAATTGGGGCGCTAAGATTTGGGTGGGCCCTCACAAGGGATACTTTGTGCTTGTTGGCGAGAAATTCTGGATGTACCTCAGCTGTGCGTTTTCTTCCTGTTGGTGAAGAGCCTGGTCGAGTAATCGGGTTGCTTCCTTAAGGCGTTGCTTTGAAGCTGGTGATCTGCTGTTTTGCCAATCACGACGCGTGCGCCTCTTTTCTCGCACGAGGTATTCGATTTGCTGATTGGATTTGTAGTCTACTTCTTTCCCTTGAGGAGTAGAAATTTTGGCTGCCTCTTCCAGGGTGCTGGTAGTGTAGTCGATGTCCGATTTCATGTTAAGCTCCGGGGCGAGTTCTATGTGGGCACTCACGTACTTTCTATATTTAAGCCAGTTCGTTTTTGGCGAAGGGGTGTTCGGTTATTTCTGGGCTTTGAAGAAGTGTTAAAAGTACAGGCGAGTGGTCTGATGATAAGTCATAGACTGCTTTGGAACTTATTAGATTGCGAGGTATGTTTTTTGTCAACGCAAAATCAATAAGGTCTGGGAGCTTGCGTGAGTCGGCTGGCCAGTATGTGGGACTTCCAGGGGAAACATAGTCCAGTTTGTTTCTCACATTTATAATTGCATTGTACAATTGCCTTCCTTTAGGAGTCACTAGACGTGATCCCCAGTGCGTATGTTTGGCATTGTAGTCTCCTGCGACTATAAAACGATCCCCAAGTGAATTGTAGAAGTCCATATATTGTCCTTCCGAGATTGAGAAACGAGGAGGGCAGTTAACGGCAGCTATTAAAAGGCTTCCGTTACTTGACTGCATTTGTATCGATGTGCCCTGCAGGAAGTTTGTTGCAAACCTTTTGTGAAAATTGTGTTTAATGCGTTCTCTAATTAGGACTCCAGTTCCGCCGTGGGCTTTCCCATCTGGATGATCTGTGCGGTAGATTGTATAGCGTCTTATTTGAAAGTTGTATTTGCTTGTAAGATGCGTTTCCACCAATAGCATAACATCAATATGGTTTTCTGTAAGAATTGTGATAATTCTAGTTTATGCCGTGAAACACCATTGGCGTTCCACATTGATATTCGTAGAGTCTGCATAGATTATTTAGACTGTTGTGCTACGAGCAACTTCCTGGCTCGAGCTCGACCTCAAAGAGAGGTTGTGGCTTTTTATCTTTATTAAGAATGTTAATAACGTTCTTGGCGACGAAGCCCTTTTCTTTGAGGGCGGTTTTTATATCCGCGGCGGTAACATCGGGTTCGATTCCCTTTACTACCACTTGTAGGCCCTTGCTGCTTTTCAGTTGATACGTGTAATAGTTTTTCTGAGCGTTCTCCAGGTATTTGGACACGATGCGAAAGTGCTCTTCAGTCTTGGTTTGCACCTTTGTTTCATGGATGTACCTTTTGGTAAGCGGGACAAAATGAAAGTTGTCACCGTTACCGATCAATGTCGCAATTCGGTTGACCAGGGCACTCGAGCTCTTCTTCCTGATATATATTGGAGGGGGCTTGGGTTTTTTTTCTTCGACCTCCGCCAGTTGGGCAAATTTGTTACGACTGGAACTTCCTGGTTAACGCGGTGGACGCGGTTAATTTTTGTTTTATTGCCTGCCGGATTACTCTGCGGGCTAAGCTTGCGCTTAATTTGGATGTCTGTCTGTGTCCAGTCTGTGTGGCCGGGGCCGCTTTGGCACTTTCCGTAGTTTTTGTTTTTGTACTCGCTGAAGTCGTTGACGTCGCGGTGTTCTGAGTTGCAGTGGGTGTTGCTGTGGTTGTAGAAATTGTAGCACTGCTTGTTGTTGGTGCGAAATTTGGTTCCGCCATTGGAGGGGGGGGGGGGTTTTACACTGCAAACTCCATGATGCGGGAGTCAGAGTGAGTAGAGCGGGTGAGCAAGACCGTGCCCTTTCTCTTTCAGCGGTCAGAAGCACTGGATTGCTCTTAATCGCAGATTTTTCAATTGCGGTATCGCGGGTTGAAAATTAAGAGTAGAAACCGTTTCTTTGGTTCACTGAGCTTCTACGCTCGTTCTTTTGTTCGTTGCTCAGAGAGCTCATTGGGTGGCACTTATTTCAGTCCACGAAGTAGCCAAAACAGCCTCCGGATATGAGTCCAATTGAAAAATTTATTGTGTAATTTGAAATCGCAATTGGCCAAATATGAAGTTCCGCTAAGTGAAATGATGAAACTTTTAGAGATTAAAAAGGAAGTATGGGATCCAATCACCCCGAATTAGTGCAACGCTATAGCTAGAATATGCCAAAATACTTAGGAAAACTAAAAAAGTTAAACGGGCAGTCGACTCATAACTTACAAAATGTTTAATAAAAATATTTCTTGAAGCATTTGACTTTGTTTACATTTGGCCTTGACATTTATTTCTCTAATTATCAAATCGCTTCAAATTTTCAAGAAACATAGTGTATAAATCAAACAATAAAACAAGACTAGGATTTTCGAAATGCAAACATTAAAACAAAAGAAGAAAACAGCAAATACATATAAAAATTCTACGGAGAAGAGATCGGACAAAAATATTTGGATTCTTAATAGATGACTATTCGCGATATAATTCAGTCTATTTTTTTAAGCGAAAATCGGAGGTACTGAACGCGTTTAAATTGTTCAATGCTTTAGCAGAAAATGTAACCGGGAACAGAATCAAGCAGTTCCAAAACGATAATTGAACCAAGTTACTGAATAAGAAATCCAACGAATTCTTGCAAAAAACAGGATTAGTCGGCGTTTGTCTGCCCCACATAAGCACGGCTTGTTATCTGCTGAAGAGGTGCCCAACGTAGGCTCTATTTGGAGAGTTACCCTACACCTATTAGAAAGATCAAATTCCCAAAAAAAGTATTTGCTCAAATTTAGGACAAAGGCGTATGCGTTATTAAATGGCAAAAATAAGGGAAAGTTTGAGTTGCGATCAGAGGAATGCATATTATTAGGATATGCTGCTGAATCGAAGGCATACCGCATATACTCTTCTCAGAGAAAATCTTTCGGGGATGTAAGGTTGTAATTACATTAGGTTTTAATTGTAAATATGAGGAAATTCACGAGAACGAACCTGTAGGCGAATTTGGCATTTAGATGAGAAACATTACTCCGGACGAAAATGTTGAATCCTCAGGCAGCAGCGATGTCGAAGAAGAGACTCCAGTCGTGGAGAAGCGGGGAGAGGACGCCCAAAATCGTTTAAACAATCTGGAGTTCCAAACGAAAGATGACGGCAGCTCTATAGGGAAAAATAATGCTCTCTTGGCTGCCAAGGGATATACACAGAGACCTGGAGAAGACTTTTTTGAATCGAGTTCACTTGTTGTGCGATTCACTTCAGTGCGACTGTTGGCTGCAATATCGGCAGAATTTCAAATAGAAATTCATCAAATGGACGTCCTTACTACTTGTTCCAACGGTGAGCTGAATGAACAAGTATTTATGGAAAAATCGAAATCAGGTGCAAAAATCGGATCAAAAGAGAAGATAGCATTGGCTGAATTCAGAAAGACAGCAGGTTTTAAATCAATTAAAAGATCCTGTATGCTTACTACGAAATGATATTTGCGGACTCCATCAATCAGGTTTTCGTTGGTATTGCAAGCTTACCGAGAAGCTTATGGAAATCGGACTTAGCAATCATCCTGATTGGTAGCAAGGCAACCAAAACACACCTGGGAGCATTATTGAAGTTGAAAGATTTTGAACCAGAACATGCTTAGGCACTGAATTCAAGAAGGATTCTGGAAGCAGACAGTCTTCATGAATAAAGGGAAATACCACTATTCTTAGAAAATATGGAATGGACGACTGTAAGCCAACAATAACGCCGATTGAGGCAAAGTCAGCACTGAAGCGGCCGGAGAACCCAGATAAGGAGGAAATGAAAAGGTATCCTTATCAAAGCTTAATTGGTTTTCTTATGTTCCTTGCAGTTTCTACGCGACCAGGCTTCGCGCTCGCAGACAGTCAGTTCAAATACTTAGCCGAGCACTGGAAGGCGTCGAAGTGCATACTACGGTACGAAGAAGCTTGGGTAATTCTTCATGAAAACTGGAGATGATCTATCGGATCGCTGCTCTTATTCGAGGCAAGCGTGCATCCTGGCAGGCGTTTTCATATCTTGGGAGGCGCACAGGCAACGTACCGCGGCTTGGCCGAGTACCGAATCAGAGTACTTGGCGATGCCGGAAGCAAAAAAAGAGCCGTTGTCTTCTTAAACTGATCGGATCGGCTTGTGATTCGGTCCGAATCTTCAATGACAACCAGAGCGCACAACAACTTGTAAAGGGTTTTGGCTTCCATCTACGGACTAAACACATCGATATTCGCCAACACTTCATTCAAGAAAAGGAAAAGAGTGGTGATTTCACAGTCGTATACATGAAGACAGAGAAGATGCCCGCTCGCATTTTGGCATCTAAGAGCATTGAAATTAGTCACATTGAGTTCCAGTAGTTCCGTCTATGGATTAAGACAGAGTGGTCGATCTTACGCGTATGCCATTTTTGTACTCCTTGTAATTAATAAACATTATATATATATTAATCCTAAACGGCCGTGACTCCTTTTTACCCGGATACTAGTGTACCTGTGTTGCGAGAATATTCCAGCGAATAGGATCGAATCAAATCCATCAATTAAATACGATTAAAGTTAATATTGCGTTAATAGTTTAAATTTTATTTGTTTACTTTTAGATGTAAAATGGATTTAAATGACTGATGGCAACATATTCCAATATGAAAGCAAGGGAACACGACGAGTAAGGAGATTACGTGTATATGTTAACATATAGTACCTGAAGTTAAATCAGAACGTTTACTTTGAAGACTTTTGCAATGATTCTGTTGAAATTGTCACAAAGTGCGTTAGGTTGTTTCATAATTTTCTTGCTAATTGAGGCGTTAATCATAAATGGAAGTCACACAGTGCCTCATATACATGGTAAATATATTGCATTATGAAATACAATTTCGTAAACACGATATTTTATGTAACTACTTTAAAATTATTAAATTATTATTTTATGATATGTATAACGGTATTATATATTTCCATTTAATTTTTTTGATCGAATTAAAATTATAAAATAAATTATAAAAGACTTAATTATAATGAAATTTTTAATAAATTCCCAATATGAATGCGAAAGCCTAATATAAATGCTATACAACAATTATATGGTTTTACTAAAAGACAGGGAAGTTTCATTTATATAGCTTAAAAACTGAGAGACTAGTTTACGTTTCCGTATGGACGAAAATGGTTAGATTGACTCTGCTGTTGATGCTGATCAAGAATATGTATATTCTTTATAAGGTCCTTTACTGATTTGCAAACTTCTGACTCAAATTATTTAATTAATAAAGGACGTGAAGATTTTTAACATTTTTAAATTTAAATCTAAAGTAAATTATACAAAATTAAAATTGTAAGAATGTCTCTGGCCAGGATGAACCTCAGCGGCCCAGAGTCCCTTTCCAGAAATATTTATTTGTGGAAACGTCAGAACATATAGGAGCCGTTGTTGGCGAGATCTTAAGGGTGGGTTTTTGGTGACTAGAAAACTCCAACATCCAGCGGTTCACGCGGGGCGGGACGATCGCTACCGGCCCGGGGTTTGCCCAGCGGCCGGATTCCCCCTCTAAAGACGTGCTCTGGGTTGCCCAGCAGCCTGATTCCCCTTACGGACTGGCTCGGGGTTGCCCAGCAGCCTGCCCCGTCCTAGCCCACGACCTGGGATGACCCAACAGTCGCGGCCCTGCAGCTCCGCCTGGGGAAAACCCAACAGCGGCTGCTTCCCCTAGCTATCCTCGTGGCTTGCAAATAGCCTGTAGCCCCACCTGGGCTAATCCCGGCGGCGGGCCCCTGAGATTGGACTGGCGGCCTGGGGAACCCAACAGCCGTCGCCCGCACCGACGCCCGAACTTAATCTCTGCAGCGTGGTGCTCCTGTTCCCGTCCTGTCCAGTTTGGCGCTTGGGAACCCAACGGCAGCCGAAGTGGAGAGGAGGGGAGCAGTGGGTCGCGGGATCCGCTTGAACGGAGCAGACGGAGGGTATTAATTATGGATTTTTTGGGTATTGTTTTCATGTATATTTGCTCTTATTGTATTTTTTCTCCCTGCCTGGCTTTGCACATCCACACACGCACTCTTAGTTGTGCATGTATCTCTATGTAAGCGGCCTCTCCGCGCTCACCCGCTGCTGCTTCTCTTGGGGCTTGGATGCCCGTGTCGTAGACGTCCTGCTCGTTGTCCGTGTCCTTCGTAGTCCTTCGGTGCTCGTGTGGTCCTGATCCTGAATGTTCTCCTTGTTGTAGGCGGTTTTTCACTTGTCTTATTTGTTTCACGTGTTAAGCTCTTGGCGGTTCCGCGGCGAGTGATCGTTCCTCTAATTGCCGGCTTGGCCGTGGCCTAATTCTGCCGTCCCTTCTGCCGCTGCGCTGCCACGATCTATGCCACGCGCCGTTCCGCATTCCATGCATTCTTTGCATGCCGGTCTTCCTTCCCGCTCGCTCTTGGGCTTTGCAGGTGGCCGTTGCGAATTATGTTTCGCATTCCGGTGTTGCCGGCGCCTGCGTCGTAAGCCCTCTGCCCCGATCGTGCTTTTCTCAGCTTCTCTGCCGGGATGTGATTGGCCGCTTGCTGTGCCATCCAATGTTCCGATCCTTCGGCCCAGCGATGTTGCTGGCGATGTGGCTGGTGTGGCCCAGCGATGTTGCTGGCGATGTGGCTGGTGTTGCCCAGCGATGTTGCTGGCGATGTGGCTGGTGTGGCCCAGCGATGTTGCTGGCGATGTGGCTGGTGTGCATCTAGCCTAATCTAGCCTAACTTATCTCTAACTATGACTATTAGTTAGCCTATTTAATATTTACATATTTACATATTTACATTTCTTTATAGAGTTTGTGACATCGTCACACTCCCCCTTCACTTCCGGCAGGGGCGTAGGAAGACCTTGACTTCCCCGTTGTGCCCTATTTGCAGCCGGAATCGCTGCCTCTCTTTCTCCTCCAGGTATCGTCGAGTACGCCTCCTGCGGTCGGCTAGCTGCGTATTAATTCGGCTGATCAGCCGAGCGGGAAGCCGGCCTCCCGGCGTCGACCACCCGTATGGGGCCGTTGCCCAGGGCTCCCTTGGGAGTAGCGTGTCCCGCGGCTGCAGCTCCTCCTCCGACGACTCGCTCGGGGAGTCCCCCCATGGGACGCTCCTCCTCCGTCCCTGCCGTCGTGGCCTCTCCGTGGTGCCCACCTCCGCCTGTAGGGCTTCTGCTCGTCGCCTAGCGTCTCGGGCGGCCTGCTCGCTCGTCTGAGCATATTTCCGTACTGGGGAGCTCATTGGCCGGCTGACCGCACACCTTATTTCGGCCGGCGCGCAGCTGGCCACAAATGGTCCCGACCCGAAGATGTCCGCGTATAGGGACGGCTCCGGGTACCCGGACGGCGGGGTGTAGTCCTCCTCGTGGGGATTATAGTCTATTGTAGAGTAGCGTGAAGCATGTAGTGTTGAAGGAGTGCCCACTCGTGGTCGCCAGTAAAAACAGGAATTGGTTTCTTTGGAATTTAGTTTTTATTTAATATTTCTTTGGATTAGTCGGAGCGACCATTGTTGTCGCTCCGAACTCTTATTGATCTGTGTCCTATCGAATATGAATTTAAAGCTAAGGAAGTCTAAGTCCCTTAGCTGCGCTGCCAACAGCGGCAGCGGGGAGTTGTATATATATATTCTTAAATACATAGCTATGCTC